>BTHU01000011.1:23632883-23897883 GCA_036184795.1 Tokudaia tokunoshimensis | reverse complement strand
AGTATGTACGGTGCGTATCATACATTTTCTGTCTGATTCCTACTGGGGGTCTCAGGCTTTCACTGTAGGCCTGTGGGGTTCTCCATCACCTAGTCATCTATGAAATAAATCTCAACCGTGGTAGCAGGGAAAAAAACCTCCACCGAAGTGAGACAGCGAAGTGTCAAACTAGGCCACCAATAGTCTACAAAGTAAATCCTTTATCACAGTTGGAGCTGTGTAAGAGTAAGAGCCATGACTATTGGCTTGTTTTTAAACGTATTATTCTTTACATCTATAGAAGGCTAACACACATTCTGATTCTCTACCAACTTTATACATGCTCCTAGAAGAAACTATCCCAGAAATTCCCTTGAATGGGGGTTTCAAAATGGCTCGGAAAGCCAGCAGGCAGCAGAGGTCCAACAAGAACATGAAGGCCCAGTTGAAACAGCTATGCAATGCAATTAACACTATACTATCCTGTAGGCATGACAGGCTTGTCCTCAAACAGGTGAGCAAAGCAGATCTCCACTTACCAGTACTACTTAAGTGTGACATTGCTGATTATGATGGTTTGTATATGCTGGCCCAGGGAGTGGCACAATTAGAAGGTGTGGCCTTGTTGGAGTAGGTGTGTCACTGTGGGCTTTAAGACTCTCATCCTAATTGCCTGGAAGCCAGTATTCTGCTAGCAGCCTTCAGATGAAGCTGTAGAACTCTCAGCTTCGCCAGTAACATGCCTGCCTGGATGCTGCCATGTTCCCAACTTAAAGATAATGGACTGAATTTCTGAACCTGTAAGCCAGCCTCAATTAAATGTTGCCTTATATAAGACTTGCCTAGGTCATGGTGTCTGTTCACAGCAGCAAAACCCTAAGACACTGATGGATCAAGTCACAACACACAAAATCTTGAATTATAAAAATGCTCATCTAACAGTTTAACATTCTGATTTACATCACACACACACACACACACACACACACACCAGGGCACTGGTTGGCATAGTAGGAGCCCTAACAAAGGTTCTGGGCAACTCCAATAACATATTAAATGCATCCAAATTATTCTAGTTGCTAAGATCCATTTATTGCATCTCTCTTTTAAAATAAAATAAAATAATCTTATGATTTGGGATTTGGGAGTTTGCTATCATAAATGTTCTAAAGCTGTAAATCATAATTTTTAGTGTACTTAAAGAGCAGGAAGGTCTCAATGCTATGGCTATAGACAGCATTTTGTAAGTGTATAGCCCATTTCATATCTTTTTTTAACCTTAGCTTCTGATTTCTGCAAGTATTAATTTGTATAATAAACACTCAGGAGCATACTTTTACATCTTGTCTTAAAAGCTAAATTCTCTGCCTATCCATCCTCAGTCAGGAATCAGGAAAACTGGTACTCAGCTTGTTTTCCCTTTTTCCCTTAGCCCAGGCCCCCTGGAATGGTACTTCCCACATTCAGGGTAGGCCTTTATGCCTCATGTAGGCAGGGCCAGAAGCCAAGGAGGGAATGAAGGAGAAAGGAAAGAAAAGAGGGAGGGAGGGAGAGAAAAAAGGAGGAAGGGATGGAAGGAGGGAGGGAAGGAGGGAGGGACAGAGGGAGGGAGAGAAGGGGGGAGGGAGGAAGGAAGGGAGGGAAAACCTGAAGGAAGAATCACAAAGGTGATTCTGTTCACCTGAGATCAGAATAAAAGCACTCAGAACACAGAATCCTTTGACATGCCTTCATCAAGTCCAAGTATCAGTTGAAAGGCAGGCCCCTGCTCCAGAAAGGAAGAGCCCTTGAATGACAACCGTCAGAAGTGCAGGAATAAACAGCTAGAGACCTGCTGAGAAAGTCTCTGTAAGAACTATTGTCTGGGCTTACTGGTTGCTCTTCTAGATGCTAATAGCTGTTATCACGTTCTTGTCCTGAACTCCTGTTGGGAGTGCTTTCTGAGTTTTATCCCCCTTAATCCTGCAGCGATCCTTTGAGGTAAGTCTATTATTATCTCTGCCTTATTGGTAAAACACTGCCCAGGATGATGCAGGCTTTAACCTGCAGAATCGCATGAACTAAATCAGGAAAGTGAATCTGACACTTCTCAACTTGAGAGAAGTGAACTCAAAGACTATAAAGATGCCCACAGGTAGCATCAACTAAAGGGCTTAGGTCATGAGAGACTTCGTGTACCATGAGGCTCAAAATTGTGCTATGGTCTTGAATGGTTTAGGATACTTTCATAAACATGGCCAGTTTAATGAGATCTCACAAGGAGGGCTTACTATAACTATTAAGTTATTATTAAGCAGAAAATACAATCATTGGCAAGTCAGTAAAGCATGGCTACATGTTCACTTATCTATCAATAATAAAAGTTAATATGAAAATAAAAGGTTTAATAAGAGCATGCTAATCACAGAGCTTTATGATCTACTTTGTGCCAGAAAACGTGGCTGGATATTTTCCCATGACAATAATTTCAATATCCATTGTCACTTTTAAAGTACTTTCTAGAAGAACTCTCCTTAAAACTTGGACTCAGATGAGCAGTTCTCAACCTTCCTAATGCTGCAACCCTTTAATACAGTTCCTCATGGTGTGGTGACCCCCAACCATAGTTTTGTTGCTACTTCATAACCATAATTTTGCTACTGTTATGAATCACAATGTAAATATCTGATATTCAGGATATTTAATATGCAACCCCCGTGCAAGTGTCTTTCAACCCTTGCAAAGGGTTTGCTACCCACAGGTTGAAGAACCACTGACTTAAAGCATCTGGAATAAAGACTGTGTCTACCAATATTTATCATTATAGAAATCACAACTCAGGAGTAGAAGAGATAACATTTATTGCTCTTGCAGAGGATTTGGATTCCATTATCAACACCCACATGGCAGTTTACAACTGTCTGTAATTCCAGTTCCCGGGACTCCAACAGGCCCCTTTGGTCTCCGCAGACACAAGGCACGTACAAGGTACACACATATACATTCAGGCAAACACATAAATTAAAAGTAAATTTTCTAAGAAAGCAATTACCATTAAGAAGCTATTTTATTGTTGTTTGTGTTGTTATACATGCATGTCTGTGTGAATGTGTCATGTGTGTGCACTACCCTCAGAGGACGGAAGAGGCTGTCAGAGTCCCTGGAGCTGGGTAAAGGTAGCTGTGAGCCTCCCGAAGTTGGTGCAGGGAACGGAACTCAGGTCATCTGAAAGATTAGCAAGTGCTTGTAACCACTGAGCCATCTCTGCACCATCACCACCTCCACCCCCATCACCACACCATGCAAATGAGGAGGTTTTTTTAAAAAAAGAAAACTTAAAATCAGTCATTATATAATAACTTCATTTTATTAAAAGGAAAAATGAATTAGAAGACTGCTATTGTTGCATAATTTTGCAGAAGTAGATTCTCTTACCTGTTTTACACTGAAACTGTCCTGACCCAAAGGAAGCCCAGCTTTATACAAATATACCCTTTCCAGACTATAGTGAATATTCTCTTTTGAAACCATCTCCAAGTGCTGGGCGGTGGTGGTGCATACCTTTAATCCTAACACTTGGGAGGCAGAGGCAGGCGGATTTCTGAGTCTATAGCCAGCCTGGTCTATAGAGCAAATTCCAGGACAGCCAGGGCTATACAGAGAAACCCTGTCTCGAAAAAAAAAAAAAAGAAAGAAAGAAACTATCTCCAAAACTCAAAGCGTGACGATAGTTTCTTAGAGGCATGTGGCAACATGAAATCTAGCATTTTACTGAGACACTTTCCTGCCTCCTCTGCCCCATTTTTGGTCTTCCATTTCAAATAGATGGTTGAAACGTGTACGACTTTGCAACTTATGCACTGGGTTTTTGGAAACTGTAGGTTCACTGAGTTGAGCAAATGTTGACATGTTTTTTTTTGAAACACTAAAATATGACACTTGTTAATCTAACTACCAAGCCATTCAAGTCTTTAGTACTGGCGAGCTGTCATGCCCCTAATGCCAACACAAGTTTTTCCCAAATTCGAAATGCTGTCAGTTGTTCCTTGAAATGGCAAGATCACTCTGTTCACTTTCAAGAAAATGTCAGACTTTTGCCGTTGAGTCATTCTTTCAGATGACAACGTCCCACAACACGGCGGCTGCTTGGCTCACTTGTGCTAGTTTTCTCTGCCACCTACTCGAGCAGGGCAAGCTCCCTGACCCCTTGTTGTTCTGTGGGTCAGAGGTCAGCATAAACCCATCTGGGCTGACATCCCAGTTGCTAATGGCAGAAATCCTTGCTGAAATCTCCCACAAGAAACACTTTCCATGTGGCCCCAGGGCTGTCATCCCAGTTCTCTGGCTGTCACTCAGGGCTATTCCTAGCCCCTAGTGGCCTTGGCATTCCACGGAGGATGGCGTCCTTAGTCTATCTTCAAGGCTAGAAATATTGGGTAGAGTGCGTCACACACCCTCATCTCCAACCTCTTCTGCCTTTCTCTTTCTGTCATAAAGGTGGAATGACATGCTTAGGTTGCACCCACCCACATGACCCAGGATTATTGTCCTGTCCCAAGGCCATGAACTTTAAGCAGACCTACAAATTTCTTCTGACAAAGAGCAAGACAAACACAGATTTCTGGGATCACGGAATGGTTGTGTTTGCAGAGCTGTGAGTGCTTATCACTCAATTCAAACAACTACACTTAATGATCTTCTCTAGACTGGCTGGTGAGAAAGTCTACAACTCTGGTTTTTATCACATATTCTAATAAAAATGGTCAAACTGTAATTGAATAATGTCTCAAGACACTCTTAAGTGGTTTGAGCTCTAATTTTTCTTGCCTATATTTATTTACTTATTTATTTAGAAAGGACTTCAATAAGTAGATATGTATCTCAGACTGCTTTGCAACACATGGTCCTCCTGCCTCTACCTCCCAAGCACTGGGACTAGGTTAGATACTACCAATCTCCCCTGGTTCAACCTACAAATTCATTTTTTTGAATAAACATTATTCATTGAGAATATCATACAATGTTTCGAACACATTCACCTCCAATTCCTCATCTTAATTCCTTCGTAATCCACCTACCCAACTTCCTGTCCTTTTTTTTCAATCTAATAACACATTGACTTCTATTTGCATGATCCATAAGTTCTAGGAACAAGGCTGTCCACTGGATCATCGTTAAGTCACATCCTTAAAGAAAACTGACTCTTCTTCTCCAAAAAGTCATCAATAGTCTCTGGATAGCCATTCTATGCTAGGATAGGCCTGTATCCAAGCAACCACATGTATCTATTTGTGCTATCATGTCCAGATGGTACCATTTTGCTGGAGTCCTCGCTGGCCTCTGGTTCTTAAAACCATTCCACCCTTCCCTCTTCAATGACACCTTAGCCTTGGGGAGAGGCTGTGAAGCGGTGTTCCATTTGCAGCTGTATATGACACAGCCACTGACTCTCGGAACTCTGACCAGTCATGAGTTTCATCGCAATCCCAAACCTGTGAACTCTTGAAGGTGACAGATGCAACAACCAAAGTGGAGTTTGCTGATTCATGCCAGTAGTTTGCTAGCTATGGCTAGCCGGTCAGCAATGCAAATGTTCTCGCGTCCTGGTCACAGTGACTCCCCTTGGAAGGGGTGGTCACCTAGGCTCATTGTCTCATTTCTTCACTTCTTTATTAAATTTACAGCTGCTCCAGTCACCCGGCAAAGAATCTGTGATGGAGGCTTCCACAGGTCCAATGCGTGGTTTCCGGCCACGGTCTCCATAGCCCTACAGGAAGTAGGAAGTAGAAGGACAGGAGCACTTCCTGCCTTTGAAATATGGTCTTCGTTTGGCTACCACACACTCGCCCAAGTTTCAGTGAGGTTCCTGGCTCTCCTTTTTATTCCTTCTCTCCCAGCTCTCTAGCCTTTAGTAGCTGGTGCTCTTTTCTTTCCTGTTTCCATCTCTCTGCTTTAGTCTTACTATCTAGTCTTAGAGCTGAACAAGAACCGATACTGTCTGTTTCCACACTGTGGTCTCTGAGCTCAGTTCCTAGCACTACGGCCTCACAGAGTCAGCCTATCTAACAAGTCTCTACACAATTCCTCTCACACAGACTTCCTCCTCAGCTCCAAGAACAGCCTCTCCCTCTCTTTCATCTCCTATAGATCCTCACTCAACCTTGGTGGTCTTTCTCATTGAAAACATCACTGCCCACATCTCATAACCCTCTCATCTTCGTTCTTTCTCTCTCTGCTTCCCTCTCTCTCCCCTCCTCTCACTTTCCCTGAGAACTTTCTCCTCAAGCATGCATGCTTCAGACTTCACATCCTTCGCTTCTTAACATCTGTCTTCCCCTCCATGAAATAGGAGACCTAAGAAAGCAAAAATTTTCAACAAATGAGTATTTCTTAAGCAAATGAGCAAAATACTACATTTAAAGGTACGTACAAAATGATCTGATTTAAGGATTAGAATACTACTCCAAATATTACTGCAGTGATCACCAAGTCCATCCTCATTCCACCTTATGTCCAGTGTTCCTTCTACCTCTCCTGTCCACCCTCAAGTGCATTACCTACATTTTCATTTCTTCTCTAATCACTTTGGTCTACAAATAGCAGAGAAGGTTAGTCCTCAAAGCTTCCCATCCACTTGCAGCGTCCTGGACCTTGTAACACCAACTGTCAATTTTCTGGGTTATTCCTCTTCACTTCAGAATCTCCTCCCTGCCTCCATGAAGGTCTCCTCCTCCTCATCATCATCATCATCTCCTGAGAACAGGCTCCTTCCTCCCCTTCAGTGACTCCCTTCATCTTTCCCAAGGCCCTGTCTACCTTTCTTTCACAAAGTCTCCAAATCTTAGCTGATGCTCTTCTTTCAGGTCTCCAGTCTTTTCCTTTCTGTGAGCTTCAACCTTAGCAATGTGAAATCATTTTCATTTAAGTTAAAATACACACATACTCAGAGAGCCTCTGTTTGATCTCACTACTAAACTTGGCTTTGTGTCTCCCTTCCTTTTGCTGCCAGGTTCTCTAGCCATGAAGGAAAAGGTCATGTCTTCGACACCAGTGAGGGAGGCCCTTCAGTCGGCCTCCCCTTTGACCTCCTTTCTGCAGGGCTGTGGAAAGTTAACACTGAACCAGCATTCTATAAAAACAATTCAGTTTCTTGGTTAATATTCATGTAAGCAAAGCAACCTAGGGCATATGGTCTGTTGGGCTATGTTCCAAACAATGTATTTGTGGTAGGAAATAACTCTCCTTCATTTCAGAAAACCCACTAGATAACACATACTACAGGCTAACAGCCATTTGGCTTGCTACGCTCGGGCCAGATCTACAATGAAGAGACTTCCCAGGATAACAACACAGCAGTTTGGGGTTACCCACACCTGGGAAATTTGCAGGCTCTACATTCCTGGGCAAAGTTGCTTCTTGATTTATTTTAAGTGGAATAAATAAAAATCATGAACAACACTGAGATTTGTTTTCCAAAAGGAAGAGTAGATGGCGACTCCAATCCCAGTAAGATAATTTCTTAAAATGTCTACGTGAGTGACTTTGAAGCAAAGGTTAATACAACCCTATAATTGTAAGTTTATACATACAGTTGAATAGCTTAAAAGGTGCCTTTCAACTAATGTTAAGTTAACTGCTACAATTACCTTATAAAGAAGAAGAAGAAATATAATTAACTGGGGAAAATAAAGGTCACAATTTTAGCAAACCCAGAACTGACTCCCCAAACTCTGAAGTTTGAAGTTCAAGTTTATCAGCATTTCAGCCCCTCATGGTTTAAGCTAACTTCACATTATCTGGCAGGACCAAAGTTTAGATTCTACCAATTTTCTAGCTCACCATAACCCTTATGAATTTTAAAACACTATGAATAACAAGCTATAACAGCACTGACATTCAGGGGAAAAAAACAAAGGTAACTTTAACTGTGTGGTAAATTGGTTTTTCAGATGTTCCTGGTATATTTTTTAAATGTATTCTTTAAAATTATCATATATCAGACAATGTGTCTTGATTAAATCTACTACATCCCTCCGACTTGCCCTAACCCCATCCCAAACATCCCTCTCTCTCATTATCACATCCTCTTTTATTTTTGTATATTGAATTAAAATCTATTTGACAGAAGTCATGTTGGATATAGTACTGACTTACATTACTTTTTATTTCAGATTGACCCCATCTGATAGAACGGCACCTAATTAATTTCATTCTCCACACGTCTACAGAGTTACCACAATGTACAAACCTTTCCTAGTGTCTGGTAGAGAATACACCAGGATTGGGGGAATAGAATGCCCCCTGACTCTTTTCAAAGAGAAGGCATGTAATACAGAAGCTACCAACTGAATCCAAACACACCCACTGACTCTCAGAGCATAGGCAGCATATTTAGAAATGTGTTTGCAGGAAGTATGTGAAATTTTCACAGTTTCTCTTCTAAGCAAAATGCCATTCCTTTAAACAATGCAGTCATCTTGTAGGGAGTCTGATGATGGAAGTGGAACATTCCGGAAATGCGGTGGTCCCTGTCTCAGCATCAGACTAGGACAGGCATGGGAAGCACACATTCAGCACCACTTCATCCTCGCCCACTGCTCATCAGAGCCATCGCTCTCCACCAGACAGTGTTCAAGCACCGTCCGCAGGAGTCAAGCACTGAGTTCAACCTGCAAAACCCCCTCTACAAAGTCTTTTTGAAAGAGAATGGAGACCTGCAGGGGCCATGACATGCAATCCACTCCTCTAGCACTATAATAAAACCCCTGTATATGATCAGGAGCTATTTATAACAACTCCTCGGGTTGCTCAATGAGTTACTAGAAATAGCAAACCCACAAACAGTTTGCAAAGCTCATAAGCTCCTAGTGAAAACAAATGACACCCTGGTATGTTCCCTGGCTCCATATTCGTCAGTATGTGTGTACTGTCCATCTTAATTGGTTGTGGTGTTAGAGCTTCCTTATTTATATACGGGGCCAGGCTGTTTTTGCAACTTGTTGGCCAGAAACTCCCTGCTGAGCCCCGTGTTTGTCTCAGGGCCTGCTATTAATAACACAGTGCCTGACTTTAAGCACTATTTCCCACAGATTTCTTCTACCTCTATAATTTACATGAACATTTAACTCAGTTTCTCTCATTAAAAACTGCAAGCTATAAAAACCTCACACTTCCACTGGAAGAAGAAAGGGCCCATGATTGCCTCCCTGACAGCCCCAATCATTATGCTCCAGTATTGTTTTTCTTGCAGCTATGCATGCTCATGATGGAGTTGATACCTCAACCTCTACCGTTTTGGTGGCTGTATCAAAGGCTGGCAGAACTGGTCTCAAACACTGTATGCCCCAAGGCTGCAGCTTCTCCAGATCTTGTCTGAACTGTCAAAACCCTTGTTCACCCACACAGAGGGACCCTTCCTCTTTAAAGGCGTATCTAGGAAACAAGTGGTTTTCATGAGTTATTTGTAATGGAGATGTTAGAAGAATTTAAAGGTCTGATTAAAGTGCGAAAGGCAAGAAAGAATGGGTAAATGTGGACTCAGAAGGAATAACAAAGAAGGGAAGGAAGGAAGGAGGGAAGGAAAGAAGGAACAAAGGAATGAAAGAAGGAAGCCTATGCACAAAGAAATCTAATAAAGGCTCTTACTCCTCTGGAAATGCACAACCTGTACTCGTTACGGTTACCATTGCTGCAATGGAACACCATGGCCAAAATCAAGCTGGGAAGGAAAGGGTTTGTTCAGCTTATACTTCCATGTCACCGTTCATTAAAGCAGTCTGCTGTCTTATAGAACCCAGGACCACCAAAGCACTGGTGGCTCCACCCACAAGGTGCTGTGCTCTCCCCATCAGTCATTAATTAAGATAATACCAAGAAGTTTGCCTGCATGGCTGCATCCCAGTCTTACGGAGACATTTTGTCAGCTGAGGCTCTCTCCTCTCCAGTGACTCTAGCTTGTGTTAAGTTCACATGAAACCAGGAAACACAAACCTTTCCTTTTTTGTTCATCCCCAAGACCACACATTAATAAAAACATCACAATAGAAAACATTTTACAAACTTAAAAGGTCTCACAGTCTAGGTGTTGGTAGCACATGTCTTTAATCCCAGCACTCAGGAGGCAGAGGGCAGGTGGATCTCTGTGAGTTCAAAGCCAACTGGTCTTCAAAATCAATTCCAGGACAGCCAATGCTATACAGAGAAACCCAATCCCAAAAAAAAAGTGCCACAGCCTTTTTTTTTTAAGATTTATTTATTTTATGTATATGAGTACACTGTAGCTGTCTTCAGACACACCAGAAGAGGGCGTTGGATCCCATTACAGATGGTTGTGAACCACCATTTGGTTGCTGGGAATTGAACTCAGGACCTCTGGAAGAGCAGTCAGTGCTCTTAATCACTGAGCCATCTCTCCAGACCCAGTTTTTTGGTTTTTTGGCTTTGTTTTTTGTTTTTATGTTTTTGGAGATAGTGTTTCTTTGTGTAGCCCTGGCTTTCCTGGAACTCACTCTATACTCGAACTCAGAAATCTGCCTGCTTCTACCTCCCAAGTGCTGGGATTAGCATCCGCCACCACTGCCCAGCTCCACAGTCTTACAAATTAAATACTTTCTGATTTCAAGAGGGAAGAAAAGGGGCACAGTCACAATCAGAACAAAGCAAAAAATAAACTCCACAAGTGTAAATACCTAAATGTCCAATGTCTGTGATTCATTTATGATCTTCTAGGCTCCTCCAAAGGGCTTGGGTCATGGCTCTAGCTCTGCCTTCTACAGCACACACAGCTTGCCTTCTAAGCTTGGCAGGCTCTAGCACTGCTGCTGCTCTGGGTGGACATCCCATGGTACTAGAATCTCCAAAGTCCCGGGCTCTTCTGCCATAACTGGGCTACACTTTAACCAATTTCCTCTCTTAGGCTCTTTTTATGGTGCCAAGTCTCAACTTCTCTACATAACCTGTGCCTTCAATTCTGGTCGTTCAACTACCACTGAGGCTGCACCTTCACCAATGGCCTTCACAGTGCCAAGCCTTGGGTGTTCTCCATGACACATCCATGCCTCCAAAACCAGTACCACATGGGTGGCTCCTACACTCCCACGTTCAATCATGCCTGCTTCTGGGGCGTGGCTCCCGCGCACTGACAGAGGAAAAGCTTCCAAGAAGAGTTCACATCTGTGGTGGTTTGAATGAAAATGGCCCCTATACACTCATAAGGAAGGAGTGGCATTGTTGGAGCTGTGGCCTTATTGGAGTCGGTAGGGCTTTATTGAAGTAAGAGTGAGTGAGTGTGTGTGTGTGTGTGTGTGTGTGTGTGTGTGTGTGTGTGTGTGTGGTGGAGGGGAACCTTTGAGGTTTTAGAAGCTCAATCCAAGCTCAGTGTCACTCTCTCTCTTCCTGCGGCCTGCTGATTCAGATGTAGACCTCTCAGCTACTTCTCCAGCATCACATCTACCTGCATGCTTTCTGCCATGATAATGAAATAAACCTCTGAACGATAAGCCAACCCCAATTAAATGTTCTCCTTTTTAAGGGTTGTCGTGGTCATGGTGTCTCTTCACGGCAATAGAACACCAACTAAAGACAACCTCAATGATGCTGGTCTCTTGGCCTCCACTGATTCCTCAGTTCCAGCTGATAGGCACCAATTGTCTCAGTAACACAAAGTTTTCGTTTCAACGGTGCTTGTTTCTTGTTAATCATGACTGACTCTTGAGCCCCAGTTAACCAAAACCACGAAATCTTAATTCAAAATAACAAATGGGTCCAGAAAAGTCTTCAAACTTCTCTGCAAAGCTTCATTAGCAAGGCCTCCATCGTCTGCATTGGCCTCAACACTCGTATCCTCCAAGCTCCTACAGAACAGCTTCCTGAGCTGTGGATGGCTTTTCTAGCCCAAAGTTCCAAAGCCCTTACACAGTCCTCCACAAAACAAAATCAACGGGTCTGTCACAGCAATACTCCACTGTCCTGGTACCCATTTCTATCCTAGTTAGAATTACTATTGATGTAATGAAATACTATGGCCAAAAGCAAGTCGGGAAGGAAAAGGTTTTATTGGGCTTATAGTTCCACGTCACTGTTCACCGTCCGAGTAAGAACCTGGAGGCAGGAGCTGGTGCAGAGGCTGTGGAGGCTGCTGCTAACTGGCTTGCTTCCCATAGCTTGCTCAGCTTGCTGGGCCCTCTCCCATCAATCATTAGTTAAGAAAATGTCCTGCAGGCTTGCCTATCGACCCATCTTATAGAGGAATTCCCTCATCTGAAGCTTCCTCCTCTCCAGTGACTCCAGTTTGTATCAAGCTGCCATAAAACTAGCCAGTTTACAACTACAACTGCAAAAAACCCAATTACCAAATGATCAACATAAAAACACAAGAGTGGATCTCAGGAACCAGAAAGTGGAAGCGGAAGAAACATATGAGAGGAACAGAGAGCAAACTACTACAGACTAAGAGACTCATTCACAGCTAACAGAAGAGGAGAGACTACAGGCAAAAGATGATCTCTCTGGGGACGAGATGCAACCTTAGTCTACAATTCTTGGTCTACAAACACACGCACACAGACACGCTTTTGCTCTCATTTAGGGTTTTGTCCTGTTACTGCTGTTTGTTTTTTATAAGCTATTTTCTTGGAAATGCATCCATGAGTGAGCCACAGTCGCTCCAAGAAATTCACACTGAAGTGAATAGTATTGAATCTACTATGGGTTGCCTAAAGCAGAAAACTCTAGGACTTTATGAAGACACTCTGGGCTCTATCCCCTGCCTAAAAAGAAAGCAAAAAGGAAAGGAAAAACCCCACACAGAACCTGAAAATATATTCGAGAAGAAAAAGAAAAAAAACAAAAACAACCAATAAATTCTATTTCTGCTACTGAGAGCTCCTCCCCTTGAATCCAAGACCCTGTGACCATTTTGGTCAAAAGACTTAGCTAAAGGAACATTCTAGAATCTCCAAGTTCAGATACTAAGAATGCCTGGTAGCATCGTTTTCATTCAGAAAAAAAAAATCAAAAGAAATAAAAACATCAGGTAGCATGTCCACATGAATGGGTCAAACTCGTGGGGCTCCATCCCCCAATGAAGAACTGTAGACAATGAATAACTACTGAGAGAGGGGGATTGGTCTCCCCCAGGATGGGCCCTTTGATTGATTATCCAGTGCGAAATGGTCAGACACAAAACATTCGCATACATGCAACACTAAAAAGACATAGCAGCTTGCACGAATACATTAAAAATACATTATTCCTATACGTGTGTGTGTGTGTGTGTGTGTGTGTGTGTGTGTGTGTGTGTGTCTAACAAAAATAGTTACAGAAAAAGAGGACATGAATTTGAAAGTGAACAGGGGTCAGGAGGTGGGCTAGGTTTGAGGGAGGGGAGATAATGCAATTATATTTTAATTAAAAACAAAATAGTCTCTTTAAAAAAATCATCAGCTACGTGAAAAGCTCACCTAGACACAGAGCCAGCACGCTGGGAAAAAGCCTGCGCTGGCCACATGAGAAGACACAAGGAGGCACAGGCGTGACTTGCCAGCCCCCCAGATGTTTCAGCCATGCAGCTGAGACTCTAGCCTTGAGCAAGAAAGTCACTATGATAATCTAGTCCCAGCAGATGCCGTGTGCTGAAGTCGTGAGCCATCCTCACCACGAAGGGATGGCAGATAATAAACAAAAAAATTCTGTTGTGCTTTCAAACCCCGAGTTGGTGGGTAGTTTCTTACAGAAAACAACAAAACACAATAGAAAATTCAGAATCTGGAAAAGGGGAACTGCCACAGTGGAAATTCACAGTGTGTCACATTGGCTTTGGAAATGGTCATTCCCAATGGGTGTGGCCTCTGGGAGAGGGACCCAGAGAGTGAGAAAACTGCCATTGGGCCTGTCTTGGGATTCTGAAACCCCCCAGTGACACACCTCCTCCAACAAAGCTCCACCTCCTAATCTTTTCAAATAGTTCCACTCACTAAACATTTAAATATACAAACCTATGGGAGGCATTTTTATCCAAACTACTACAGAAGCAAAGTTTATTCTTTCTTGTATAGAAATCTAATATAGTTTTTATTGCAAAGCTAAAGTCATGTCCGAGCTGAAAACCCTCACTTGCTCTTCATCACACATAAGGTAAAAGATGGGTGACAAAACTTCAACTCTCCAATTTCATGACCCAGTGTCTCACAGGAGCAGTGAGCAAAAGAAAGAAGGAAAAAAAAAACAACCTTAGGTCTAAAAAGAAAACCTAGGAGGTTTCAAGACTGACTCTAAGTGTATACATGCTGTCATGATTAAGCCTGGAAACTTGCACAAGTCACAGTAACGAAGCAATTATTAGATAAAAATCTGAACTTCGATGATCCACTATCCGAATTCAAGATGACTGTAAATCTCAAAATACTTGGGATAAGTCAGAAACAGAGGAAGTGTGCTCCAAGGAGAAGTTCCATGTACACCTTTCTCTCGCCCCAGCTCTGCCCTCAGCCTGAGAGACCTTGTCTCTAAGATCAGCTCCCTTCTCTGTCCTCAAGTTCCCCTTTCTTCCTCAAAAGTCACAGTGTTTTCACAAGCCCCAAGCTTCCCTGCCACTATGGTCCCTGCAATAGTGAACAATAGTGAACAATGGTGAACAACTGTGAGCAAGACGAGAAGGGTGAGGACAGCTGCTCTGGTGAGTGTGCACAAGCTGTGTGAAGACAGAGGCTACACTAGGACTATTGGAACAGCTATCTCATTTCTCAGTCCCTAATACTAAGTGATGTTGGCATGGGGCAGGGTTCGTTTGTTTGGTTGTTGGCTGGTTTATAGCTGTACACAAAGTAAAACAAAACAAACAAACAAAAAAAACCATAGTATTTTACCTTCACTCAAAACTGTACAATTCTTCCCTACCAAGTCTTATACAAAATCTAAAACGCAATACTCTCTTGTCAAGAACCCTCATTTTAGTGTTGATTATCTGAAAATACAGATTCTCAGAGAGTAGCAGGATTATATTCTGGACAATGAAGGCACTGTGGGTCTGAGGCTTTTAAATTCTGTTTTAGTTGTAAGTTCAGCTACTAGAGAAAAAAGTAGCATATTCAACTAGTCTTTTTTATATGTCTTCAGAACTAGGAATCATTGGGGAACAACACTGAACTCTACAAAGACTCATCTTAAGTCCTGGAGATGGGAACATTTCTCAAATGAAAAGAGGATAAATAAAAGTCTCAAGTTATAAACACTGTAGTCTGTGATTCTAATGGATACAAACAAACATTCCACTCAGAAACATCTCAAACATTCAGATCGTGAGCTTTTCTTCTTCTGCATAGTCCAAGACTACTTGTCCAAATTCTGTCTTCAATGTTGGTAATGCCCTGCCAAGGGTGCCCCAAAATCAAAGATAAAAAGAGTAACTACTTTCTAGTCATTCAAACTTATTCTATGGATGGAAGGAGGCTGAAACCATTTTACTGGCAATCAATTTAAAATATAGTCATATTAGCCGAAATACCCAACAGAGGTAGCGACCTCTGTACAGGTCTACAGGACCTCTACAGAACCTGTAGAGACCACCTCCAGTACATAGGCATGGCCCCCAGTTGAGGGCTGGGACACCCATCCATCTCAAAGTTTTTAACCCAGAATTGCTCCTGTCTAAAAGAAATACAGGGACAAAGAGTAGAGCAAAAACTGAAGGAAAGGCCATCCAGAGACTGCCCCACCTAGGGAGAGATCCGTCCCATCTGTAGACACCAAACCCTGACACTTTTGCTGGTGCCAAGTACTTGCTGACAGGAGCCTGGTATGGCTGTTCCCTGAGAGGCTCTGCCAGAGCCTGACCAATGCAGATTCCGATACTCACATCCAACCATCGGCCTGAACCTGAGAACCCCAATGGAAGAGCTAGGGGAAGGACTGAAGGGGCTGGAGGGGATTGCAAGCCCATAGGAAGAACAATATCAACTACTGGACCACCCAGAGCTCCCAGGGACTAAACCACCAACCAAAGAGTACACATAGAGGGACCCATGGCTCCAGCTACATATGTAGCAGAGGATGGCCTTATTTGGCATCAATGGGAGGGGAGACCCTTGGTCCTGTGGAGACTTGATGCCCTGACATAGGGGGATGCTAGAGTGGTGAGGCAGGAGTGGGTGGGTGGGTAGAGGAGCACCCTCATAGAGGCAAAAGGGAGGGGAGAGGGGATGAGGAGTTTGTGAAGGGGAAAATGGGAAGAGGGATATCATTTAAAATGTAAACAAATAAAATGATTAATAAAATAAATAAATGAATTAGTTAATTAATTAATAAAATATAGTCACACTAAAATAAATGTACTATATATTAAGATAAAATCTACATTCATCTTTAACAAGAGGTCTCAGTGATTTAGAGCTTGTGACAGACTGCAAGTGGACCACCACCCCTCAATGAGGAAGATGCTTTCCCCGTTCCCTGTCCTGAACCTTTTAGAAAAATTCCAAAGTAATACACAGAAGCATCCTGTTCGTTGGGGACATAGTTTGCTTCTTTATGCCTTCAAAGAAGTTGTAAAGAACTTATCAGTTCTATAAAGACAGAGACATTTTAGTAGTATAATAAATACTTCCTTTCTCGAGTAACAGCTTCAGGAAAAGATAAAACAAAAACAAAAAGAAAGGTGGCTTGTCCACAAATGAGACACAGAGACACACACACATACACACACACACGCGCGCACACACACGTGAGCGCACACACACACACACACACACACACACACACACACGCACGCACGCGCACACACACACACGTGAGCGCGCGCGCACACACACACACACACACACACACACACACGTGCGCGCACGCGCACACACACACACACACACACAGACGCACGCACCAAGTTTCAGGGACTGTCACAGAACAAGAAGCATGAAGAGTGTGAGGTCAGGAAGTTAAAGAGGACCAGAGAGAAAGCATGCGCTGGATATGGCAGACCCACTGTGCTCATGAATGACAGCAGCTGTGCTCACCTCCAAGAATCCTGGACAAGATCAAACAAGTCAACACTCTAACCTGGGGAAGGCGTTTGTAAGTCCCAGCTGCTAACTGATGAGCTATATATAAAGAATGGCTGCTAGGGGAGGGAGACAAAGTCAGTTTCCTTTAAGGGTTGGTCCCCTGGTAGATCAACCACACTCCAGTGAAGGTTCCCACACCCATTAAGTATATGACTGGCACAGATTAGACTCAGTGGGTTTTATATATATATATTTAGATATATATTGAGATATATAGATATAGATATATTGAGATATATATATCTCAATAAATGAATGAGTGAAGAAAGAAAGAAAGAAAGAAAGAAAGAAAGAAAGAAAGAAAGAAAGAAAGAAAGAAAGAAAGAAAAGAAAGAAAGAAAGAAAGAAAGTTGGGAGGGATGGGAAATGGGAGGAGATCTCAAAGGAGTTAGAGAGGAGTAGGGAATGAAAATGATCGAAATACATTTATGAATTGTCCAGGAATAAACACATGAAGAACAAATTCAGCTGAACATTTTGATCACATCTCTCTCACAAGCCGTCAATGCCCGTCTCACTCCATGCATGTCGTTCCATTTCACATTCACAAGCATTTAACTTGTATGCGTTCCTCCGCCCGTGGCAAATGCACGCACTCCTACGTGTATTTTAATGTGGGCTAGCAAAGCAGCGAGGGCGGGGGAGGGGTAACAAGCAGCATGTGTCTCGGAGTTACTACTATTGCTGAGAAAACACCATGACCGAAAGTAACCTGGGGGAGAAAGGTCTTCTTTGGCTTACAGTTCCACCTCACAGTCCACCACGGAAGGAAGCCAGGGCAGGAACTCAAGGCAGAAACCTGGAGGCCAGAACTGAAGCCAAAGCCACAGAAGAAAGCAACTTACAGGCTTGTTTCTCGTGGCTTGCTCAGCCCACTTTCTTATAGAGCTCAGGGCCACATGCCCACTGGGCTGAGCCCCTCAAACAGCAATCATTTCTCAACAATATGCCGCACACAGGCCAGTCTGCCGGGGGGGGGGGGCACTTTGTCAATTGAGTTTTCAGATTTCCTAATGACTCTGACTTGAGTCAAGCCAACAAAAATACTAGTCAGGACTCTAAAATTATTTGAATAATCGATATAGAAACCTACTATTTTATAAACTTCGTGTGTGTGTGTGTGTGTGTGTGTGTGTGTGTGTGTGTGTGTGTGAGAGAGAGAGAGAGAGAGAGAGAGAGAGTAAGGGTCAAAGGTCTGAGAGGAACAATATGGTGTCTTCTAGAAATGACAGGACTGCTGTGCTCAAAGAATGCACAGCCGCTGCCGTGACCTGCACAGAATCAGTCCGTGATGTATGGGAGAGGGACTCCCCCCCCCCAACCCCAAGCTCAGGAATGATTGACAGGAATGATGGTTTCTAGAGGAGGGAGTCAGTTTTCTTTGTGACCCCTAGCAGACTGATCATGCTCCAGGGAATGGCCTTACCCTTATGCACACAAAGGCAGTACTAACTGAACAAACTCAATTAGACAAAAAAAAAAGGCATTTAGCTGGGAGGGCTGTATGAAAGGTTACAGAGATCCAAGAGATGTTGGAGGAAGAAAATGGGTGAATGTAATTGCAATTGCAATACATTGTATGCTCGAAAGAAACTCTCAATACGTATCCTTTTTTTCTTTAATTAGATACATTCTTTATTTACATTCAGAGCTCCCAGGGACCAAACCATCAACCAAAGAGTACACAAGGAGTTACCCATGGCTCCAGACGCATAGGTAGCAGAGGATGGTCTTGTTGGACACCAAAGGGAGGAGAGGCGCCTGGTCCTGGGAAGGTTCGATGCCACAATGTAGAGGAATACCAGGACAGGGAAACAGGGGAGGGTTGATTGGGGAGCAGGGGGAGGGGAGATGGGTTATAAGACTTTCGGGGGGGTGGGGACCAGGAAAGGGGACAACATTTGAAATGTAAACAAGTATCCTTAAAATGGTCCACAAAGAACATTTTAAAAGGTGAGTGAAAGAAACATAAAGGAGATGTGTAATATCTAAATTATACACTTTCTCCGTGCACAGAGATCACACACACACACACACCAGACGTAAGACTATCCTCTGCCACTGTCACGCAGGAGTAAGCTATGAAGCTGGATTGTCGACAGACCCTAGTTAATGAGCACCACAGTCCAAGATCACAGTATGTCTGGCATCTGCAATCATGGGGAAAAACACACAGCCCTCTCCTCTAAGGTCAGTCTCTCAGGAACTCTTCCAAGATAAACCAAGTCAGGAGATAGAACTGCCTCTCCCTCACAGAGTCTGATGCATCCCACACCTGGCCAGGTATGAGAGCATTTAGAGCCAAGGCAATTTTAATTCCTCCTGTTCCACCAGGTCCTAAATTCCACAATGAATTTCACTTCATTTTTAACTAAACTTACCTTCTCTAAGATTTGCCTTTTAATGCTTACAAAAACTAAAAGTTATATATACCAGCAGAATGCCATGTATTTAATAGATTTATACATGCTTGAACACAATCATTTACTCATGATGAGCACATCGAATTCTTTTCTCTAAGGTTCTAAAATATGGACTAGTTTGCTGTTCTCTATAGCCTCCTTACTGTGTGCTTCAACATTCGATGTTGAAGAAAAATGTTTTGGGCTAGGAGAGAAAAGATTAACATAATTATTCTGTTTTTATAGCCGCTAATAAAATGACTTACTCTCAACTAATATATTATGGTTTCTGATCGATCCTGTGTTCTTGTGGGATTTCTGTGTGTTTGAGCTTGTGTCTCTGTGTCTGTCTGAATGTTTCTTGTGCGTGTTTTTTTTTTATTTTGGTTTGTCTGTTTTTGAATGAGAGTGAGAAAGAAAGGGTGTGGATTTGCGTGGGTGGGGAGACAGGGAGAATCTGGGAGGAGTTGGAGGAAAGGAAATCATGATCAGAATGTACTGTATCAAAAAAATCTACGTTCGGGGCTGGAGAGATGGCTCAGTGGTTAAGAGCACTGACTTTTCTTCCAAAGGTCCTGAGTTCAAATCCCAGCAACCACATGGTGGCTCATAACCATCTGTACAGCTACAGTGTGCTCATATACATAAAATAAATAAATATTTTTAAAAAAAATCTACGTTCAATAAAAATTAACATTATTCTGAACAATATTTTAGAAAAAATAAAATTCTTTGGGGGAAAAAGATTTTTTATATGACAACAGCAACAAAAATCTTGCCTTGGAAGCTGTGGTGTGTCAGTGTGTCATGGTATGTCACAGTGTGTCATGGTATCCCACAGTGTACTCTTGGGTTCACACATCTTTACTTGCAAATGTTCATCTCAATGAGTCATTGGTCTGGTTTGAGGCTTTTGGCTTCTGCTACACTTTCAGTACTGGATCCTCACCAGGACACACACACACACACAGAGAGAGAGAGAGAGAGAGAGAGAGAGAGAGAGCATTAAAAATAAAATGTAAAATAAAATATAAAAGTCAAGGTTTTAGACAGAATACCAAGTTCACCATATTCACCATATTATTATGCACTTGTAAAACTATTCTGTTTCATTTTAAAATAGTTTTAGATTTACAGAAAAGATCAGATGATAGTATAAAAAGTTTCCATGAAATACAGTTTATTTCTCCTATTTTACACCTTCTTTTTACGACGTAGCTCGATTAGCTCAAATTGATAAATTTCTATTAACTAAAGCCCATTTTTTTAATGGAGATACCTTAGGTTTTCCCCAAACGTATGATCCAGGACATGACGTCATCCTCAGCCTTCACGCCTCTTCCAGATGCCCCGCCTAGGACAGTGTCTCACACTCTCCTCATCTCTGGCCATGACAGCTGCTCACCAGACATTCTGTGTAACATTCCTCAACTGGGATATTAACTTTGCATATAATTAGAATGGCATAGTAGTTCTGGGGGAGGAAGTCCATGCCAGCAGTGTGCCATTCCTAACAAGACATTTAATAGAAACCACTAAAAGCAAGAAGTATAAAAAGCATTAGCTGGGGCTGGTGAGATGGCTCAGTGGTTAAGAGCACTGACTGCTCTTCCAAAGATCCTGAGTTCAAATCCCAGCACCCACACGGTGGCTCACAACCATCTGCAATGTGATCTGACGCCCTCTTCTGGTGTGTCTGAAGACAGCTGCAGTGTACTCATAGATATAAAATAAATAAATAAACCTTTTTTAAAAAAATATTAATTGGAACAATGATAAGTAACTGGGGGATAATAAAATAGATTATTGATACCTGAAACAACCCCAGCCCAGTGGCATGCAGCCCTGGCAGGCAGTGCAAGCCCCCGGTGATCCCTACCTGGCACAGGCCCAGGCCAGGCATACAATTCCTGAGACGACTGCAGATACCCAGAGGCCTTGGGCACTGCTACGATGAGCAAGTAAATGGGGGAAAGATGGAAGAGAAGCAGAAAGATGTCTACATAACGAAGAGAGGCAGAACTGGAGACCCAAGGGTATTGAGGAACAGCCTGAGGCAGGTGGCCTCTGGTGCCTCCTGAGACCGTGGTGAGATCCGGGGGCCCTGCAGCAGTGGGGGTCTGTTACCATCAAAGGTCATGCTGATGTTCCTGATCTGGGTTGACCCCCGGGCCCACGTTGATATCTGAGCGCTGCGCGGAGCTGGCACCCCTGGCCTGGGCATTGTGGGAGAGCTGACCTAAGGACAGTGAGAGCTGAGCAGGTGAGCTGGTCCCACCCTTAACCAGATGCAGCACTCGGAGACTGGGCCCCACACCTTGACCTGGGAAGCACAGTGGAGCTGGCCCTGTTGGCACCGGTGCAGGTAAGCTGGTTACTGGCTGGTTTTGTGTGTCAACTTGACACAGGCTGGAGTTGTCACAGAGAAAGGAACTTCAGTTGGGGAAGTGCCTCCATGAGATCCAGCTGTGGGGCATTTTCTCAGTTGGTGGTGATCAAGGGGGTGGGTGGTGGTGCCATCTCTGGGCTGGTAGTCCTGGGTTCTATAAGAAAGCAAGCTGAGCAAGCCAGGCGAAGCAAGCCAGTAAGGAACATCCCTCCATGGCCTCTGCATCAGCTCCTGCTTCCTGACTTGCTTGAGTTCCAGTCCTGACCTCCTTTGGTGATGAACAGCAGTGTGGAAGTGTGAGCTGAATAAACCCTTTCCTCCCCAACTTGCTTCTTGGTCATGGTATTTGTGCAGGAAAAACTAAGACAGCTGGCCTTGCCACTAGCTGGCTCCTGAACTGAGTGAACAAGCCAGGGCAGTGCTGGAGAACTCGCCCTGGTGGTGTGAGTGCAGAAGAGCTCGTGGGCTGACCTGCTCAGCTATAACCCAGACCCAAATCCAGGGCTTGGCCCACACTAACATACACCCCATTTGTGAACTGCTAGAGTGGTTTAGGTGCTGGTCCTGCAGATCCAAAGCTGAAGGATCTCCATGACAACAGATAACAACACGACATCCAAGAGGAGTTCCGGAGAGGATCCAATGTTGAGAATGTAGCAGAAGCCAGCCACCTCAAACCAGAGCAATAACTCACAGCTATAAACATTTGCAAGTAAAGATCTTTAGACAAAAGGGTACACTGTGACCCCATAACACACCACAGGTTCCGAGGAGAGATTTTGCTGTTGTAGTTGTTGTTTTTATTTTTTATTTTCTTTCATAGGGCAGGTTGCAAGGGCAGAGGGCAGATAGGGAGGGATGGGGAGAGAAGTAGGGTTAGGTGCATGACATGAAGTTCACGACGAATCAATAAAAAGTTAAAAAATGGAATAGATAATTATTTTATCTAGATTCGTATAAATCATTTTTAAAACATGTTGATCGTAGAAAGATGTCTGCCTGCTGTCTTCCCAGCCATGCTCAGACACTGGGTGGTCACACTTGTCCATCAGCTGCTGTTCCTTCTCACGTCTCCAGCAGCAATTGGTGTGACAGGTGCAGAGTGACTTCTAGGTACCAGCATATCGTTAAGGTTAAGGGTTGAGAAGGGCAGCCACAGTGGTATTGCTATGGCAACCCAGACATCTCTCCACACAGGGGCCATCCTGTATCTAACACAGAGGGACACATTAAACCCCACAGATCTGGAAACAAAACTATTAGATAGTAAAAATGTTTTCAGTTCTTTGTGGTAGAAATAGTGATTAAATTTTTGCAAAAAAATGTATAATCTGCATATCATTATGGGTATATAATTCCTAAGAAGAGCAAATATTGAAAAAGAAGTAGCTTGGGGGTTTCTTTCTTTTTTTATATTTTATATTGTATGGACTTTACCAGTATCATCTCTTATTTGTAAAATGTCATCAATACATATAGATTTATTCCAAAACATCATTAATTCAAAATTAAGGTAGCCATCATATCTGCACACGCATTTGTTGTGTGCTGCCATTCCCATGATTATATTAAAACAGAAGATATTCCAATAACTTCAAGAATGATATGCTAGGAGTCTCGTTCTTCATTCTTCTGTGCCACATTTGTTATGTTTTTTTTTCCTCTTCATCTGAAACGAAATGTAGCCATCTATGTTCTTCACATCCCCTTCCCAAAGCCACGCTACTTTAGGAAGGGGTTCATGAGGAGCACCCCGTACGGGAGAGAGAAGACTCCTGATCATTAACAAGGCCACTCAGGCCTCCGAACAGCTGCAGTGTCGGATGCACCCAACTGTGAGGGATTCCTGTTTCTTTTGTCAACAAGCTGACTGCATTGCCCCATATCTTGAGAGAATCTGTTATGGAACACAGCCAAGTGTGCAAGCAAGAAACGTACCATAAACATCTTCACAGACATTCAGTAAGCACAGTTTCCATGTAATTTCATGACTTTCTCCCATGACTTATATCCAAAAATACCAAACATCCCCTGGATTTGAAAGGTGACAGTGGCAGGGACATTGAATTTCCCACCCAACTTCACTTGGAATTGAAGTATTGCTGGATTTTGTCAAGGCAGCAACCAATCCTCTGGACAGATAGCCCACTTAAGGTCTTCATCCCCCTATCTCTTCCTCCATACAATCTCTCCAAGAAAGTAAGGTGAAAGCCAGAGAACCGAGAAAATAAAACCTCGGGAGAGTTGATGAGAAAACAAGAAGTGAGTGAATTTAGCACATGCCTTTGCTGGCCCAAGGCAGGAGGAAATAGCTTCCAAGTACAGAGTTTTGGGGAAGTCTATCTCCTGACAAGTATGTAGTTCTGTTTACTAACACCCTTGTGTTTTCTGACAGAAGAATAAACAAAAGTAATCAGACACAAAGAACTCGGGGAACACCCAGACCGTTTCCCTTCCTCTCTCCCATCAGAGCAGAAAGTTTTGACTAGAGACGCGTACGGGATTTATTTACCCGCAAGCAATGTTTAGGGCAGGAAATAAAAAGGAAACTGTAAAGCTTTAGGTATTTGGGACGCAGACCCAGAAAACAAAGTCACCTAAGGACACAGCACACTCAATAAGGCACACAGACAATGAACTCAGAAACCTATCAGGGCAGCGACATTTTATTTCCAGAAGTTCTTGCGACACCAAGGTGTGGAAAGCCGAACTGTGAGATGTGAAGGCAAGCTCCAGGGATGTATCTGATCTGCACATAAAAACCAGTCTTCAGGGTACCCGGTTGGCAAGGTATGAGGTCAGCCATACTGCATCCCTGCAGCCTGTCACCTCCTGGCATGTCTACTTGTCAATAAGACTTGACATGGGCGCTTACCAATTCCAAGACCTGCACCAGGCAATGGATTTCAAATGATTAGTAAGATGTACTTTTTTTTGGTCAATGGCATTGTTATTCTTGTCGTTATCACCAAGCCAGTTCCTTTTAAATCTCATCCTCAGTTGTCCAAGAGACAGAAGCCTATCTCTTCCCAAATCTATGTTCAAAAACAACTATGATCAAAATCAAAACCCCCAGAAATATTCACAACAAAATTAGGTTTAAAAAAAAATCCTCTAGAATCTAAAAATACAAGTGGGTTTGAACAACAACAACAACAACACACACACACACACACATACACACACACACATACACACACACATACACACACACACATACACACACACACATACACACACACATACACACACACACATACACACACACACATACACACACACACATACACACACACACATACACACACACATACACACACACACACATACACACACACACACATACACACACATACACACACACACACATACACACACACACATACACACACACACATACACACACACATACACACACACATACACACACACACATACACACACACACATACACACACACACATACACACACACACACACACACACACACACACACACACACACGGCTGGCATAGTGTTGGCATCACTGAGAAAATGAAGTAAAGGGAAATAACAGTTGCCCAGTGGAGCCATAAACCAGATGTTGGCTGATGTGGATCAACAGAGCTCCCAGTGAGTACTGGGCAATGTGAGCGAAGCAGCTGACCCTGGAAAGACTACCTTCTCCACCAAGATGACCCACAGCAAAGTCCAAGGAATTCAAACTCGGGAAACCTTCCTAGCACAAGAGCGCACACCGAGGAGAGACTACACCACGGCACGAACTAAACTTGAGCAGGGCAGGGAACACAGAAGAAAAGTAAGGAGGACCAGATCAAAGAAACGGAGGACCAAACAGGAAATCTAAGAACAGGGCACTTCCTCAGCATTTCGTATCAGACAGCTGATTCTCCTACAGAATTTTCTTGACAATCTTGCTGAAAAACAATGGATAATAAATGGGATGGAGCCTCCCTTTTTGTCTATCCTGACCCAACTATCACAATAGCTTGTTTATGGGAGCTTTATAGTAAACTTTGAAAATGAAGAGTATGAACTCTTTCTCCAGGCTTCCAAATTATTTAGAGTATTGTTAATCTCTCCTTTTTCCATATAAACTCTTGAATTAGCTTATACATCTCTGTAAGAAAGTCAGTTGGAATTCCAATAGGGATTAATTGGCTTGAATGTGTAGATCGACTTAAAAAAAACATCACTTTATCAACACAATTCTTCCCATCCGTGAACGTGTAATAATCACTCGTTTGCTTAAAACTTCACTGTTTACAACGATCTCTACAAGTTTGCATGCAAATTTCACATCTCTTTTGTTAAAATTTGTACAAATGTCTTAGTATGAATAGAACTGTCCATAGTATCACTTTTACTTATTTATAGTATATGGAAAGACAATTGATTGCAGCACATTCATCTTGTACAAATCCTGGTTGATGTTGTTCATATTCCAGTGATGGCTAGTTATGGGCAAATTTTTCCTTTTTTCCTCAATTTGAATTATTTCCACAACAAATGTACCCATTTTAAATAGTGTATTCTCACTTATTCCCAGGGAGCTCAGATCTCAGTTTAACAGTAGGGGAGTGATGGTTGCTTTCACGGGCTTCTATTTGTCCATCTCAGTAGTCCATGTTCAGGCAGCAGGTAAGTAGGTCTCTCCACTGCGGGCTTAGTTACAGGAATTCATTTGTGGCTTCCTTCCCTGCTTTAGGATACCCCAATGGAGATCTTAAAGTGTTAGGTCCTTATGATACGTCATGACCTATTCTAGTTTATTCCACAATTTATTTCACAATAACCCTAAGGGAAGTTTCCCAATCAAGCAATCAAAATTTTACTTTTTTACTTTTTATTGATTCTTTGTGAAGTTCACATCATGTTCCCCAATCCCACCCATCCTTCATATCTACTCTCTACCTTTGTACCCTCATGAACAAAAGAAAACAAAATAAAAAATAAATTACATATAGATAAGCTTAGAAAATAGAACAAAACAAAAAATCTTGCCCTGAAAGCTACAGTGTGTCACACAACGAAAGTTTTAAGTAGTATTAAAGAACAAAACCACCAATTCCCTGTAAATTATTCTTCTACTATCACCAAAAAATACACATATTCTCTAGATTTCGCATTTATATCAGTTCAGTTAGTAAGTTTAGCAAACTCTATAAAATTTTCCTTTAAGAAAGATTGGGGGAACTGGTGCAGGACAGGTCTCAGCAGTATACAAAGGTTAGGATGATGTTTCTGTTTCTCTTCTTCTCCGCAGCTGACCCTAACAAATTGTGCCCCAAATAAAATAGAAGCCAGAGGTCAAACTATAAATAGACCACACATGTGGCTAGATTGAGTTTAAGAAAGTGGTCATGGCACGCTACATCAAATTAGAGCCTTTGTGGGATAAAAAGACCTATATTAAATAGATGTCATTTTGTTTTAGAGAGAGTACATGGAAATTAAAGGCAAAAATTATTTCTGCAGAAGGTATTATTCATAACCTACATTCAAAGCAAAGGTATAAAATGTTTTAGCCAATTTTAAATCTCAAAGCATTCATATATACACAAATCCACGTGACATTGGCTTTACCAGAACAGGCGTAAAGATGCTGAGTGCTGTTTGGATATGTCAGGCCACAGATTCGACAACAAATGGCTCAATGCTCTAGTCTGCAATGGAGCCTTTGCTTACCAGACTTAAAAGGTCAGTATGTGGGAGACATGCCAATAATTCGAATTCCAATGCAGATAGTATAAAGACACATACCATTCTTTGCACTCTCAGTGTAACATGCTAAAATGGAACTGGTTCCCACTTAGTATTAACCATGAGGACTTAACAGAAACATACTCATACTTTGTATGTGTCAGTCCTAGGGGACTATGGGATCATTTTCACACCCACAAACATTCAAAGGAAAGGACTTTCCCCAGATTTGAGGACTTTACAAAAGTATTTCTAAAAACAATACTGAAATTGTATAAAGCTGTAGTGACAGCCCCAGCTACTGAACCAGACGATCGTGGGATTTTTGGGACTCTGAGAGCTGTAACAGCACTAACTCAGTTCCTAATACTGACTTTAGTAATCCTCCTTCAATTTTCATAAATCATTAGGTTTTCTCATATTATTATCGGAGAAAAAAATATTCTTGACTCAAATCATATAACTTCAGCAAATAATACAAGTTTTAGGATTAATTACTACCCTCTTAGCAAACCCACTTCCCAACAAAGTGGTGCAAAGTGATGCAAAGAAACCAGCTGTCAGACTGCACAAATAAATCACGTAATTCTTTTTTTTTAATAATTAAATTTTATGTATCATTTCCTAAATAACAAACACAGACATTTTTTTTGTTTGTTTTTGTTTTTCGAGACAGGGTTTCTCTGTGTAGCCCTGGCTGTCCTGGAACTCACTTTGTAGACCAGGCTGGCCTCGAACTCAGAAATCCTCCTGCCTCTGCCTCCCAAGTGCTGGGATTAAAGGCGTGCGCTACCACCACCCAGCCAAATCACGTAATTCTTAAACAGGAGATACAGTTGCAATGCTCACTCAACCACAAACATCTATTCCCAGTCCTGCAAGCTTAGGAGCACTCACTAAATGATGCAGTGCTGAAGAAGGCGAGCATGGTCCCTGGACACCACTGAGGTCAGAATGCAGTGGGGGACATAGAAAGACAAGTGGTGACTACATAGTACAGTGTGACAAATGGCACAGCAGAGGTAGTAAAGATGTCATCACAGCATCTGAGGGGCAGAGGGGCAGAGAAAACACGAGAACTATGCTGAAACATTGACTAGTCAAAGCTGTCAATTTTTAGCTAGAGATAAAAGTAATGGGTGTCCAAAGAGAGTGGTTTGTATTTTAAGTATAAATATCAAACCTAAGTACTTGAAATTTTATACATAATAATGTCAAGAATGCTAATGGTAAAAAATGTCCATAGATAGGAGCCACTATGTTCATATGCTCAGTTATGGATACCCTCATTGAGTGAATTTGTGTGACTGACCAGACTCAGAAGACAGCCAGGGTCACAGACAACATTCTCATTAGCCAATAGGCAAGCTGATCTTATACATCTGCTATCTCATGGGATACACAATTTGGGTCAAAGGAAGCACCATCATTTTACCAAACATTGATATTGATTTTTAGCATCAAACATAGAGGAATTCTGTTTCCAGACCTAAGCATTGT
Source organism: Tokudaia tokunoshimensis (assembly GCA_036184795.1). Taxonomy (NCBI): domain Eukaryota; kingdom Metazoa; phylum Chordata; class Mammalia; order Rodentia; family Muridae; genus Tokudaia; species Tokudaia tokunoshimensis. The sequence continues at coordinate 23,868,877 of BTHU01000011.1, read as the reverse complement.
CTACTCCATTCATGTCGGATCTATGCAGGTATGGAGTGTGAAGAATAAGGGGATGGGTTTAGGGTGAAGAAAAAGCATCACTTCACAAACTTTCCACGGCCCATGCAGAGCTTTTGTTCCTGATGCAGCCCCCGCAGCAATTGAACGTGAAACCACCTTCACAGTTTGACTGTGCTCAGACCACATTCTATGTATGACCGTGAGGAAACATCCCCTGGAGGTGTTACAGTCTTCTGAAGTGATGGGAGTTCTTCAGGACAATTGATCTGACCATAACTTAGAACAATTAAAGATGTGTGAGGGTGGTGGTGGTGGGGGTGGTGGTGGTGGTGGTGATGGTGGTGGTGGTGGTGGTGGTGGTGATGGTGGTGGTGGTGGTGGTGGTGGTGATCATGGTGATGGTGATGATGGTGATGGTGGTGGTGGTGGTGGTGATGATGGTGGTGGTGGTGGAGGTTGTGATGGTGATGGTGATGGTGGTGGTGGTGGTGGTACTGCTGTTCCTCCTCCTAGTTCTCCTACTACTGCTGCTGCTGCTGCTCATGGAGTGGAGGAAGGAATGGGATGTTGATTTTTGGGTGTCCATGGAGGGACATGTCTTCAGTACGTGTATTTGCATGTCTGTGCCAAGGGAATAAGACAGAGGAAGGTGAACCAGGCAGGATGTATCAACAATCCAGGTATATTATCCAGTCTTCAGCTAGGCATATGGGATGGAAGGGGGCGGGGAGACAAATTAATGCCAAGGTCATTCAAAATTAGTAACATGAAAATGGCTTGAATATAGAATTAGAAAGAAAGAAAAACCAAAGGCAAAGTATGAGACTTAAGGATAGGCCACTGAATTACTCTCATACACTGAAATGGGGGCTTCAGCTTTTGAAAGATGACTCTGTTTTAGAAATACTGGGTTTGGGGAGACAAAAGACACTCATGTGTACACATTCACACACACATTACTGGCTTTGTCAGCTGCAGAAATCTACCGTGCAATATACTGAGAACAGACATCAGAATAATAATAGACAAATGAGATTTCTACTGTGTAAATTCTATGCAATACTGGGCTTCTGAAGTCATCTTTGTACAGGTGTGTATCTGAGAAGACCTCTAAGCTCAGTAGTTAAGAACACCTGCTTCTCTGACAGACTGGGTGTGAATCTCAACACTCCACGAGGCAGCTTGCAGGCTTCTATAACTCCTATGCCAGGGGATCAAATGACCTCTTCTGGCCTCCATAGGCATCAGGCATACACACAGGGTACACAGATATACATACAGTCAAAACACATATTCACATAATTATTTTTAAAAGTTGCAGTAAAATAGAACTTATTGCATTGCTTGAATTTATTTGGGCTCTTGTATTTTCAAGTATTTATGAGGACAGGCTTCTCCTTTGTTATTATTGTATGAGGAAGGCCATGTAATTTCTTGGAATCGAGGACATAAAGGCTGAACTGTACTTAGGGGGAAATGTCCAGGACTAAAATGTTTTGCTTTATCATCTTCTGATATTTTAGAGCTTCATACTAAACCACCCAAGAACAAAACTAATCTAAACTGTTGATTCATGTTGCTTCTGTCTACAATATGAAGTACTCCTCATAAAGACACAGTTCAAAAAAATAGCAAAAGACCCATGTAATCTACTCCATGTTTGTCAATATTCTATAAACAGCCCCTGCAAGGCTGTTGCTAAACTTCGGTAATAGAGTGAAAATTGTGTAATGTCAAACATAATAAATTCCCCATATGTGTTGATGTCCTAGTTAAGGTTACTATTCCTGTGATGAAACACCATGACCAAAAACAAGTTGGGGAGGAAAGGGTTTAATTCATCTTGTGCTTCAACATCACTGCTCATCAGTAAAGAAAATCAGGACAGGAACCCAGAGGTAGGAGCTGATGCAGAGGCTGTGGAGGAGTGCTGCTAACTGGCTTGCTCCTCATGGCTTGCTTGGCCTGCTTTCTTATAGAACCAAGGCTCACACACAATGGACTAGACCCCTACCCCATCAATCACTAATTAGGAAAGTACCCTATAACAGGATTGCATGCAGGCATTTTCTTAATTGAGACTCCCCCCCCACTATCACCCCCCCATTCATATGATTTAAGCTTGCACTAAGCTGTTACAAACGCAGCCAGTATGACTGACAACCATGTAATAGCATCACTATCAGCACTATCTCCAGGAATCATAAAGTATCAAACCAGACAAGGACTGACTTCAAAGTCTGGTAGGATGCACTTAGAGCTTGGGTATAATTTCCAAAGTCCTTCTCTTTTACCCATACATTTTTTTCCCGAGTACCATCAACAATAAGTCCAGAAATGGAATAGTTGAGCCTATAGCTTTCTAATCTGTAGGAAAGTGAGAATGGTGAGAGAAGTTATAATTACTGTTATGAAATGGCCTGTTTAAATCCAGAGGGGTGGACAGGACAGTCATCCCCCGTGCTGCCCAGCGGATGGAACTGAAACACGTCCGTGAAACATGAGGCAGTAACCAACTTTACTGCCAGACCAGGACATAACTGCTGGTTAATCCAAGGGGAGGCTGGTTAAGCATTCCAAGAAAAATTTGCCTATTTAAAAATATTTCCCTTATGTGTGTATATGAAGGTGGGGAATATGTTCTGGGGAGTGAAGGTGCCCACATGGGTTTCAGATCCCCTCGTGTTGAAGTTAAAAGTAGCTGTGGGCCACCTGGCATGAAACCAAACTAGAGTCCTCTGCAATAGCCGTACTCTGATCTTAACCACTGAGCCATCTTTCCAGCCAGAAATCTGCATTCTTTAAGAGAGACAAAGAGGTGGGCAAAATGGCTCAGTGGGAAAAAGGCACTTGCCAAATACGATGACTTAAGTTTGATCCCCAAGATCCATGTGGGAGAAGAACACTAACATCCACAAGGCATCTTCTGACTTCTGCATGCATGCTGTGGCATGTACCCCCTCACAAAGTAGAGAGGTAAGGTGTAATAAAAGATGGGCTAAACACTTGTCACCTACATAATATTTAATAGCATTTCGCACAATGTTCTACAACCTCGTCCCTCCCCCACTTAAAACATTTTCCTTATAGACACCGTATGGAGGTGGCGTGTGTACCACAGCGTGCATAGGGAGGTCAGATGACCCCTTTCAGGCACTGATTCTGGCCTTCCACGGTAGGTTTGGGGGATTCAACTCAGGCAAGTACATCTTCACACTGAGCAGTCTTACTGATCACCATGACCAACGCAGAACACAGATATTCTCAGACTTCCCGTTGCTGTATTTGAAAGCTTGACTGTAGCATCTCTCAGGGGGCAACTGGAAGGGCACTACTACTCTAAGACCTTGTTGGAAGAGTGGTCCTCCCTTAGCAAGGAAGGACATCTTCTGTCTGGTATGTAGCTTCAAGACAGATACGCATACACATGAGGCAGGGGAAGAAGTGCTCCCTGCCTAGCTGGCTACATTGTCCAATCAACACCAGTGAGTGGGTGTGACAGAAGTCACAAACAGATTGCTTTCATACCCCAAGTACTGTATTTGGATCACTTCATTCATTCCTTCATTCTCTACCTCCTGTTTACCTCCAATCCCACCAAAGCCCAAAATATACATACAACCTGATTCTAGTACAGAAACAATCCTTACTCTTCCTGTTGCCTAGAGTGAGGACCCCTTATCCAACTGATCAGGCCACAAGCAGGATGACATGGATTCACAGCTATAGGAGGCCTAGGGTCACTGATGCACATTTGGCTGTGGTAAATAAGTCCTCTCACTGTCTCTGTCTCTCTGTCTCCGTGTATGTCTCTGTCTCTATCTCTCTATCTCTCTGTCTCTATCTCTCTATCTCTCTGTCTCTATCTCTCTATCTCTCTGTCTCTATCTCTCTATCTCTCTGTCTCTATCTCTCTATCTCTCTGTCTCTATCTCTCTATCTCTCTGTCTCTCTGTCTCTGTGTATGTCTCTGTCTCTAGCTCTCTATCTCTCTGTCTCTATCTCTCTATCTCTCTGTCTCTAGCTCTCTATCTCTCTGTCTCTATCTCTCTATCTCTCTGTCTCTATCTCTCTATCTCTCTGTCTCTATCTCTCTATCTCTCTGTCTCTATCTCTCTGTCTCTATCTCTATCTCTCTATCTCTCTGTCTCTATCTCTCTATCTCTCTGTCTCTATCTCTCTGTCTCTGTCTCTATCTCTCTATCTCTCTGTCTCTCTATCTCTCTATCTCTCTGTCTCTCTCTATCTCTCTGTCTCTATCTCTCTGTCTCTATCTCTCTCTCTATCTCTCTATCTCTCTATCTCTCTGTCTCTATCTCTCTGTCTCTCTGTCTCTAGCTCTCTATCTCTCTCTCTCTATCTCTCTTTCTCTCTGTCACCTCTTATTATCTGACCACAAGGAGATTATATCATTCAAAGCACTATATAAATATGATAGTATATAATCTCTCTGCTATGTGCTACTATTTCCTCTGTTTTCTCATGTAACTGCTTAAGAACATTTGGCTGGTGTTGGTATTGCCGATGAAGCTGTGTTGCAATCTAAAAAGAGTTGTTAAGCAATGATGTGCCTCTTTATAGCTCTGCCCTCTTTCCATGCTAGAGTTGAAAGGACAATCAAAATGTTGTTGAAGTCTTGTGCAACAGTTTTACTTATTCCCAATGTCTGTGTAAGGATAAATGTGCTAAGAGGGCAGAGGAGCCCCCTCCCAATGTTCATTCAATTCTAAGCAGCTCTAAGAAAATGTAATATTTTTTGGAAAACATTATTGAAATAATGTTAAATGAGAAAAAAGTCCTTCCAGCTCGTCTAACATGTGTACTTCCTAAATCACAACGGAAAATTAATTGAGACAATGCAGTAGCACCAAGGAGTCCAGCAATTTAGTCTCCCTAAGGCTCAGAGCAAAGTGCCTGCCATACTCTAGCTGCGCTAACTCCAACAGCACTTTGTTCAGGACAGAAGCTTTGCCATCACGCATTTCATTCAATACAGAAGTCTTTACTGAGTACTGAGTACTCAGTACTGAGAGTGTATGCATGAGACCCTGCTGCTCCAAGCTATGGAAACACAAAAATAAATTATGTGATATGATGTCTCTTCTTAGGAGTGATAAGACAGATGCAAATAACCACAGGAGAATGTCAAGTATGATAAGCACTAAAGAGCATTGAGCCGCTAGCATGGATTATAGCTTCTAGAGGGATCAGAATGGGCCAGATTATGAAGAACAGAGTTTCACTTGGCAGACATGAGAACACTTTATGCACAAAAGAGGGGAGGAAAAGAATTTCAAGAATGATGAACAACACATTTTAGTACAAAGACAACAGGTAAGACTTTGATATAAAGCCTGGCTCCGGTAAATCCTTCAGTGGCCGATGAAAAGGCTCAGTGATCCTACTCTAGACTGGGAGGGGGCTGGCACTGGACATAGGTGTGGAAATCAGAAAGCAAAGCAAATGAGTCTTCTACACAAGGGACACTGGACCCTGCAGAAATCCCAGTGAATGAGGGCTGCCACCAGCCATTGTGAGCCATCTACCTACATGGCAGTTTCAACTTAAAGAATTTAAAGCACAGGAGACATAGGCAAAAACAAACAAAAATAAAACACTTGGGGGTAAATTATGGTACATAAATATTGGGCTAAATCATTGTTCGATTTTTTTTTAAGGTTTGAATTTCTTTTTAGTGTCACACAAGTGAGGAATCAACAAATGTATGTGTGTATCCTTCCCTTTTCTGTTGCTTAGTTTTTATTTGGATATTTTCTTTATTTACATTTCAAATGTTTTCCCCTTTCCAGGTCTCCCCTTCAGAAACCCCCTATCCCATCCTCCCTCCCCTCTATGAAGGTGCTCCCTGATCCACCCAGCCACCCACTCCCATCTTGCCACCCTAGCATTCCCCTACACTAGGGCATTGAAACCCCTCAGGCCCAAGGGCCTCTCCTCCCACTGATGTCCAACAAAGCCATCCTTTGCCACATATGTGGCTGGAGCTATGGGTCCCTCCATGTGTACTCTTTGGTTAGTGGACCAGTTCCTGGGAGCTCCAGAAAGGGGGTCTGGCCTGTTGACACTGTTGCTCCCCCCATGAGGCTGCAAATCCCCTCAGCTCCTTCAGTCCCTTCTCCAGCTCCTCTATCAGGGACCCCACGCTCAGTCCAATGGTTGGCTGCAAGCATCTGCCTCTCTATTTGTCAGGCTCTGGCAGAGCCTCTCAGGAGACAGCCATACCAGGCTCCCATCAGCAAGCACATCCCAGCATCCACAATAGCATCTGGGTTTGGTGACTATATATGGATCCCCAGGTAGGGCAGTCTCTGGATGGCCTTTCCTTCAGTCTCTGCTCTACACTTTTCTCCATATTTCTTCCTGTGAGTATTTTGTTCCCCCTCCTAAGAAGCTGTGCATATGGTGAGTTGTGTACATGAATGCATGGAAGAGTATGCAGGCACATGAATGCCACAGAATGTGTGTGGAGGTCCGAGGACAACACTGGGGAGTCATTTCTCACCTTCCAACGTGTTGAGGCCGGGCCCGTCTTGTCCTGCAGATGTGCGACATTCTAAATGAAAGTCACTGCATCTGGTTTTCTTTTATTTTTTTAAATATGAGTCCCAAGAATTGAACTCGGGTTGTCTGTCAGGGAAGCACTTTTCCAAGATGAACCATGCACAATCCTACCCAACCCCGCCATCTGGTCCACATCCTTACTTCTACAGGTCAAATCCATATGGACCTCAGAGGAAATTTGTTGAGGGGAATAATCGAGGAACATAGACATACTTAACACAGCCTGAATGGAGACCTTCTATTTCCACAGTGATAAGCAGGGGACATAATCAGATTCCAAAAGCTTCCTGGACCATAATCGGAAAGAGAGTTTCAAATAACTCTGATCAGTTATATCTCAAGAGATTCTTATGAACTGCACAGATATAGTGGGATCTGACCCCTCCATGGGGAGAGGAAGAGAACTCAATATATTTTTAACTGGAAAAAAAAACATTCCCAAAGGGGGCAAGGAAAGTAGAGTTGAATGAAACTATCATAAAAAAGATCTTGAGGTGAGTGCTTAGAGTCCCAGCTATGCTGGAGACCAAGGTCAAGGCCAGCCTGATCACACTGCATATGAAAGAGTAAAGGAAACAAGTGACGGGGAAACACAAGCTGGAAAAAGAGACAACAGATCTTGAGTCAACGCTAAGTGTATGGCAGTCATTAGAAGCAGGAAGCCAGGCATGGTGAGTCAGGACTCAGCATTCAGGAGGCTAAAGCAGGATGATCTGGAGTTCGAGGTCAGCCTGGGCTCTCTGTAACCCTATCTCAGAAACAGAAAGGAAGGGAGGGGAAAGGGGAGGGACAAAGGGGAAAATGAGAAGGAAGGGGAGGGGGAAAAGAAAGAAAAAGTTGAAATTATTTACGCCAACTTCATATGTAGTTACTAGAAAACCAACCTCCGGAGGTGGGAGAAATGGCTACGCAGTCTTGCACAGGTTGCTCTTGCGGAGGACCCAGGTTCAGATCCCAATAACCACATGAGTCCACTCACTGCCTGTGACTCCAGCTCCAATGGATCTAGAAGCCTTCTAGGCTCCATGAGCACCTACATGCATGTGGTTCACATACAGACAACAAGCACACACACATGCACATAAGTTAGCATATCAACCTTGAGCAATCAAGAAAGGAAATGGTCTCTTAAAGTGCGGTGGATTGTTTATCAGTGGAGACCCTACACACACACACACACACACACACACGCCTACCTACTCTGAAGCTCTGCAGCCCTGCCACGTTCCATGTTCTTTTCAGAACAGTAATTATCTAACTGGAAATGGGGCCAGTGACCATGACTCAAGTATTGGAGGGCCTTCAGGATGCTGCCAAGAGCATAAGCATCACCTCAGAGCAGAGACAACACAGACAAATAAATAAATCACCCTCTTGAGAAGGTTGATCAAATCCTGAAGGTCACAAACAATTTCACTGCCTGTTCTCAGCTTTGATGTCTCCCACTCCATTGGCCATGTCCCGAGATGGTCTTAGTCCCCAGTTTAGTTCAAAAAGTCCTAGATGACAAGTTGGCTTGCACTCATCTATTTCCTACCCCTCGGCCCTGGGAGAGAGAATGCTCCCTGAGAATTAGAATCTCGGATGCTAAATTTTTCTAGGGAGTGTATTTATACACCCTTTCCTGTCACAGAATGTCCCAGAACAAGAACTCCAGAATATAAATTATTTTTGCTAAGAACAATTACACTTCAAAGGGGCACTGATAGTTGTGTGTAGTCTTGGAAGAAAAACATATGACTCAGCATATTATAAAGTATTTGGTGAAAACACCTCCAATAAAGGATGGTTTCAACTATTTAGGCCTAAAATGCACCTCTCCCTTCCTTTACCACTAGAAATAAGTGACTATTTTGAAAGAAACAACTTTCTCAAAAAATGTAACTACATTTGAGGTCTACAAAAGACATTTGCTTTAGAGTTACTTACTGTGACTTAATTATTGATATTGGATGAGTCAATTATTTATGGGCTTTGTCCTTCCATTTCCACCAATGTTCTACAGATGCCTTTGTCCCTATCTGTGTGTGCAAAGGTGGAAAACATGAATATACATTTAATGGACTCAGCACCATGGCGAATGTCACAATGCTATGATGTGGCTTTTAGTCCAAGAAGCTAATGCAGTTGACCCACATTGTAAAATACTGAGCAAAGATTCAGCTGAGTTCCCTGGTTGCTACTGAAACACATACTGCTAAAACTCAGGTTATGAAAGAAAAATATATATACAATAAAAGACTTCAGACCAGAACTTAGGAAAGCTCTGCTCTGGAACCACAGCAGGGTAAAAAATCCGAGGGGCTCCTTCTTCACAGCTGAGATGAGAAACTCACACATACAAATTCATGGGGGCAGGGGTGAGAAACAGACAGACACACACACACACACACACACACACACACACACACATACACACACACACATATACTGCTTCATTTATCTCTGGTACAAAACTCTTTCTTTAGTTACACTGTTTTGGTGTCAGGCAGAAATTCATTCACTAGAACAAATGGAAAATTAGACATAGTTTGAATAATGCAAAAAACTGAAGTCCATGTCATGGTATTAAATGTGGGGCATCATACACACTAAACAAATGCCCCGCCCTAAGCTGCAGATCCAATGTGGATTCCCAAATTCACTTTGGGGAATTTCTACTACAACAATTTTATTAGGGGGAAAATGCTTTCAAATATTCAGTACTTCACAATATAGAATCCATCTTTCATAAAACTGTTGTACTTGTTAACGTGTTTACTGAATCTGGACAGGGTCTATGCAGACATTTATGCTAAGGTATCAGTAAAGGCTATGTGGTTGGTGCATCTTTTTCCTAGAACCCAAAATCAAGGCAACAAGAACAAAAACAGACAGAAGAGACAGCATGAAGCTAAGATACATTTACACAGCCAATGAAGCAACCAACGGACTCAAGAGAGAACCAGTAAAATGGCAAAATGTATTTGTGGACCACACATCTAATAAGATCCAAACTGTATGTAAGAAACAATACAATGAAAGAACCAAGGGCCCTCTTCCAAAATGCACAGAGGACTTGACAGTTCTCAAAACAAAGGAGCAAGTGATCAACAGATATAACAGGAAGGACTTACTTAAACCAATACCATAAACCAACAACGAAATTAGAAGGATAATGAGAGATGGCTCCAGAATTGTCAGGAAATCAATCAGCAGAAGGGTCAGTGTCAATCAATGTTGACAGGAAGGTGAGAAAGGAAGAAAAGCCACTTTTCATAATGCTGAAGGAACAAGACAGGTTCCCCTATTCTAAAATAATAACTGTGTTGTTGCTAAGTGATTTCATAGAAAACTCACATTCAGTTGATAAATAGGAAGCTTATTGTTAGTGCAATAATTGGCTCTGTCTATGCTTATGGTTTAAGATGTGTTACAGTGATTGTACTTAAATTGAATAATGCTTGATCTTATTCATCCCACATTTTAATGGATTTCCTGGCAACTAATATGAGAACCTAAGAACTATTCATTTCTAACTCACCAACTTACCTACAAATAGCTACAGATGTCTGGAATCAACCCATGTAGCGAATGTACATCAATCACAAAAGACTGAAGATAAAACTAAAGGAGATGGAAAGAAATCCCCAGACCAAAACTCTTCGAAGGAAAAGACAAATGAGGGACTAGACACCAGACACTTCTTTTCAGACTTGTGAACATTAAGAATAATATTAAGATTTGCACCAGGGATCCACAGCCTTCTGTGCACAACCCATCAAGAGAGAGCAATCTCCTAGCAGTGCTTTCACTTCTGAGCACAGAGGTGAGATCTCCACCTTCTCTTTGGAGAGGAACATCTAGGAGCACACAGGGCATACGATCAATAGAGCAGCTGGGATGAAAGTCTTCCTGCCGCCATTTGTACCAGGGAGTCAGGCGGCTCCACAGCCTTCTGTGTAAAAACCCTGCCAGAAGAGAGTTGGTCTCCCAGGAGTACAGACACAGGCATACAGGCTCACAGGAGGGAGAAGCTCCAGCCAGAGACAGCAAAACCAACTAACACCAGAGATAACCAGAAGGCGAAAGGCAAGCACAAGAACCCTACCAACAGAAACCAAGGCTACTTGGCAACATCAGAACCCAGTTCTCCCACCATAGCAAGTCCTGGATACCCCAACACACCAGAAAAACAAGAGTTGGATTTAAAATCGTATCTCATGATGCTGATTGAGGGCCTCAAGAAGGACTTAAATAACTCCCTTAAAGAAATAAAGGAGAACATGGGTCAACAGGTAAAAGCCCTCAAAGAGGAAACACAATACAGGAGAACACAAACAATCAAGTGAAGGAACTGAACAAAACCATCCAGGATCTAAAAGTGGAAGTAGAAACAATAAAGAAATCATAAAGTGAGACATCTCTGGAGATAGAAAACCTTGAAAAGAATTCAGGAGTCAGAGATGCAAGCATCAACAACAGAATACAAAAGATAGAAGAAAGAATCTTGGGTGCTGAAGATACCACAGAAAACATGGACTCAACAGTCAAAGAAAATGCAAAATGCATAAAGCTTGTAACCCAAAACATCCAGGAAATCCAGGACACAATGAGAAGACCAAAGTTAAAGATTACAGGTATAGATAGAAGAAAGCGAAGATTTCCAACTTAAAGGGCCAGTAAATATCTTCAACAAAATTATAAAAGAAAACTTCCCTAAAGAAAGAGATGCCCATGAACATACAAGAAGCCTACAGAACTTCAAATAGACTGGATCAGACCAGAAAGTCCTTCTGGCACATAATACTCAGAACACCAAATGCACTAAACAAAGAAGGAATACTAAAAGCAGTAAGGGAAAAAGGGCAAGTAACTTATAAAGGCATGTCTATCAGAATTACATCAGACTTCTCACCTGAGACGATGAAAGCTAGAAGATCCTGGGCAGATCTCATACAGACCCTAAGAGAACACAAATGCCAGCCCAGACTACTATACCCAGCAAAACTCTCAATCACCATAGATGGAAAAACCAAGATATTCCAGGATAAAACCAAATTTACACAATATCTTTCCACAAACCCAGCCCTGCAAAGGATAATAGGTGGAAATCGTCAATACCGGAGGGAAACTACACCCTAGAAAAAGCAAGGAAGTAATCTTCTTCCAACAAACCCAAAAGAAGATAGCCATACAAACATAAAAATAACATCAAAAATAACAGGAAGCAACAATCACTATTCCTTAATATCTCTTAACACCAATGAACTCAATTCCCCAATAAAAAGACATAGACTAACAGAAATATTTTTCATGTAAATCTTCAATTTTATCAGAAAATGTTTGTAATTCATCTTTCAATTAATTTAGTAATATTTTTATATCTATCATTTTATCTGCATTATTTTTCATAATCTTCAACTTTAATGTTTTTCTATATATTTCTTCTATTTTATCAGAAATGTTTTCCATGTAAATCTCTGATTTTATCACAAAATATTTTAATTCCACCTTCAATTAATTTAGAAAGGTTTTTATGTCTACTATTTTATCTGTATAATTTTCCATGAAATAGTCAATTTTAATGTGTTTTTCTATATATTTCTTGAATTTTATCAGAAATATTTTCCATGTAAATCTCCAATTTTACCTGAAAATGTTTATAAGTCCACTTTCAATCAACTTAGAATTACTTTTATGCCTACCATTTTATCTTATGATTTTCCATGATAATCTTCGATTTTAACGTTTTTCTATATATTTCTTCAATTTTATCAGAAATATTTTCCATGTAAATCTTCAACTTTATCAGAAAATGTTTATAATTCCACTTTCAATCATCTTAGGAATACTTTTATGTCTACCATTATCATATCTATATAAAATTTTTCATGATAATCTTCAATTTTAACATGTTTCTCTACATTTTTCTACAATTTTATCAGAAATACTTTCCACATAAATCTTCAGTTCTATCATAAAATGTTTCTACTTCCTTTTTCAATTAATTTAGCAATGTTTTTTATGTCTACCAATTCTACTCTTTAATTTTCCATGAAAAGTGTTAATTTTAACGTGTTTTTCTATATATCTCTTCTACTTTATCAGAAACATTTTCCACGTAAATCTTCAATTTTATCATAAAATGTTTTTACTTCTTTTTTCAATAAAATAACATGCTTTTCAAAAAAAGAAAAAAAAGTTAGTGATATATTTCTTTGAAAAAAAAGAGAATAATATTATGACTGAACTTTCAGAGCAGGGAGTTACAGCCACACCACTGAGACACCATCTTGAAGCCAGAGGCTTCCCTTCACACGAAGTCATTGACATTCACCATTTCTCCTGCATTCGCTCTCAAGTCCATCACCACTGTGAGTCTCCACCTCCAGACACCAGCCCTGGAAAGGATAGACCCCTCAGCCTGCACCCCTGCACTTACAGTGCAGAATCCATTGTTCCAGTGAACGGCCTTTAAAGTCTATTTCTGTCTTCTTTCTCTGCATGGCTTAGAAGAACAAAAAGGAAACTGCTTGCTTTTTCATTAATTTGTGCTGTGAAGTTTTTCTTGATTTCCAGTGTCCTTGGGAACCATTTTTTTTTTCAGAAGTAAAGGCTGAAACATCGAACCAGCTATTAAAAAATAAGAGCCATAAAAATATAGGCAGGAGGCATATGTGCTTTCTGGGAAGCAGAACTTGAGTTATGATGATGGCACCAGTCCGGTAATAGAGTGCTTCGAGGCTTTGCAATTGGTTGGGTTGCAATTGGCTGGGTTGGGTTGGGGGAGTGTCTGGGAGAGTAGACGGATACAACGCAGGGAGGATGTTCTCAAACTCCACAGTAACAAACACTTTTGTTCATGAGACCAGCTGAAACATTTATCTGTTTTTGCACCGTTCTCAAGTTTGTCTCACGTGAAATGCCAAATAAGACTTTTTAAGGAAAACGAATTGAAGGCTTTCCTGGGAACCACTCATGTTTTAATAAACCCTCCCAGTGTGTTTCTTATTCTACGTTTACATTAAAAAATAAATTAAAAAATAACCCTGCATGCAGAGTAAGTACGTCAAGCCACATGATGCTTGATGAGGTGAATCTTTATCAGCATCTTCTACAAAGCCAAGTCTTGACTTAAGATCAAAGACTTCCTTTAGCTCTTATGAATGGAACCAATATTCCTCAGGTACATCATGCTATACATAAAGCCAGGATACAGAATACAAGTGAAATGAAAATATAATAGAGAAATGATAAACAACCTTCTTCCAAATGGATGTTGGCAGCACAGTTCTCTATATTGACTCATCGTGTTGATTTTTTAAATGGGCTCATTCTTCACCTGAGCCAATACTGGAAAAGCTTTTGCCTTTTTGATCAGAGGCTTGCCCTAAACAAACACACGGGGCAGAAGTATACGGGAGACTGTAATGTCCTTGTCACACATTTCTTGTCGTCTATATGCCCACCCATCATGAGCAGGTCTTTATGCAATGATGACACGTGGTACCTCTGCCTAAATCCATGAGTCTTCAGGGCTGCAGAGATGGTTCAGGAGACAAAGTGCTTTCCTGACAAACATCCTGTACGTTTGACCTCCAGAATGCAGACTCTAAAAGCTGTTGCGGTGGTGTGCCATTATTACCTCAACACTGTTGAGCCAAAGACAGCATCCCTGGGCTTGCCAGTCAGCTAGCCTTGCCTATTTGAAAAGTTCCAGGCAGTGAGAGACCAAAAAAAATAAGACGGACAGCTCCTGAGAAATGACAGCAGAGGCTGACCCTTGGCCAACATTCGAAAGTATGTACAGAAGCATTTGCATGCATATGAACATGTGCACACTTATTAACATGTGCATATGTGCATACAAAGAATGCTAGTTGTGCAAACTGCCACTGCGTACCGGACCTCATACAGAGATTATCACCATGCACTTATAGTTGTCTAAGTCTTTTGAGCAACCTTAAATATTACACTTGTTGGCATATCCTCAGAGCAACTATTTGATCACTGAAAATGACAACCTGAAAAGATTACCAAATCAAAATAGGAGCTAGCAATTGAATAAGCTCAATTTTAAAAATGATAAATAAATAAATACATAAATAAAATCACTATAAAAGTAGTTTTAATTTTCTGTCTTCTTGCTCTGCATAGCTTATCTAGTAGTTTTAATTTTAAAAAATAAGCCATGTCTGAAGATACCAAAATGAAACCCCATTACTCTGAGTGCTATTTTTTTTAATTTAATAAAGAATAAGTGTGTACATTAGTTAAAAGGTTAGGCATATGGATAGCCAGGAACCAGAGGGTGGATAGCCCACAGACCTAAGATAGAACCAAAAATGACTGGACAATTTTTAAAAGGCTAGGCAAGGTCTAATGATATCACTAGCCCCAGAAGACTGCTAAGGCCAGCTTGTTAGCTGACAGCCTCACTCCAAGTTCAGGGATAGAGCCTGACTTGAGGAAATAAGACAGAGTATAGAGCATGGTACCCACCATCTTCCTCCATCTTTTCTGTGTACTGATATGTACATACACACACACACACACACACATACATGTACTCATATATTATACACAGATATACTATACTTTCAAATACATACATACATACATACATACTTACATACTTACATACTTACATACTGTTATGGTTAAAATATGCTTGGCCCAAGGAGTGGCATTATTAGAAGGTGTGGCCCTGTTGGAGTAGGTGTGTCACTGTGGGCATGGGCTTTAAGACCCTCATCCTAGCTGCCTGGAAGCTAGTATCTGATAGCACCCTTCAGATTAAGATGTAGAACTCTTAACTCCTCCTACACCATGCCTGCCTGGATGCTGCCATGTTCCTGCCTTAATGATAATGGACTGAACTTCTGAACTTGTAAGCCAACTCCAATTAAAAGTTGTCCTTATGAGAGTTGCCTTAGTGATGGTGTCTGTTTCACAGCAGTAAAACCCTAAATAAGACACATACATACGTACGTACATAAGAAAAACAAAATTAAGTGGCAATATTGAACTGATTAAGAGAACTACCAGGAAAACAGAAAATGTCCCTTAAAGGAATTAGTAAATAAATGAACTGGTGCAAAGGACAAAGGTTCTAAGGCAGCTCTTCTCAAGAGGAAGAATGCAGTTGTAAAGTTACAGGGCAGATTCAGATGCCAAACTAAACCTTTAATCATACTGTCTCAGGCTCTGCTTTCATTATTAGATCAGGAACTGAGAAAGACAAGATGGGAACACACAATCCATCAGAAAGGCACATTGTCCTAACCCTACAGCTACGGTAGAAGACTAGAGAACCCACCAACCCTGCTTTCTGAAACTCCAGTGTAAAAATGGTGACACCACCCTGACGATAAGCCAGGTTACCAATGCTTATGATGCTGGCACCTTAAGGAAATGCTTTTTCCACTCCAACCTTCTATGAAGTCAATGGTCTCCATTGAAGAAGGAACAGAGCTTACTGGAACAAAGATCAGAACTGTATCCTGGCTCTAGCTCAGTCTTGTCAGTGAAGGTGCTGTGTGGTCATCAACATAATGCCTACCCATTGAATCTCAGATATATAAAATTGGTATCAAGACACCTGCCCTGACTGCTTGGACAACTACTATGACAGTCAGGTGGCACAGCATGAAGTGCTTTAGAAACCCAATCCAAGCTTCTGAGCTAATATCCGCTTCCACCCACTTGCCTAAGAATTTCATGAATTCATTGTTTTTAATAGCTGAGTAGTATTTCATAGTGTAAATATACCACATTTGCTGTATCCATTCCTCCACTGAGGGACATCTGGGTTCTTTCCAGCTTCTGGCTATTATAAATAAGGCTGCTATGAACATAGTGGAGCATGTGTCCTCATTGCATGTTGGAGAGTCCTCTGGGTATATGCCCAGTAGTGGTATAGCTGGGTCCTCTGGTAGTATTATGTTTTCTGAGGAACCGCCAAACTGATTTCCAGAGTGGAATACCCAAGGAACAATTCGCATATCAAAGGATACCAAGAAGAAGGAAGGAGAGGCACCTGGTCCTGGAAGGGCTCAATGTGGCAGTGTAGGGGAATACCAGGAAGGGGAGGCGGGAGTGGGTTGGTTGGGGAGCAGGGGGAGGGAAGAGAGCGTATGGGACTTTTGGGGAGGGGGGAACCAGTAAGAGGGAAATCATTTGAAATGTAAATAAAGAATATACCTAATAAAAAAATTTTAAAAAAAAAAGAAAAAAAGAGTTAAAACTCTACTATATGGCCTCCTTATATTTATGAATTCCACCATTGTAAGAATATTCCTAGGGTTATGTTCACATATTTAATAAAGGAGCTTAACATGAAAAAAAAAAAAAAAAAGAAACCCAATCCAAAAGTATCAACCACGACTTTGACTTTCTTCCTTCAATTAGAAATAATACAGTCTGTCAAATAGAAGTACACCAATTTTAACAAAAACCCAGTAAATGTTAAATTGTTATCCCACACCCACACATAAAAGAAAACACAGCAAAGGCAAGGCAGAACCAAGAGAATCTGGGATACTTGACTGCACAAAGAGTTAGGGGACAAGCATGATAATCGAAAATAACATTAACCTTTTGCTATCTTTAATAACTCATATGCAAGACATGAATATGCTTAATGATTTGATTTCCCCCTATTAGGTAAGATAGCAAGGAACAATAATTAGTTCATAAAAGTCTTATCTGATTCTACAAGTAAGTTAGTATGAAAATTACCAGGCTCAAATTGGAGGTCTCCCTTGCCTCTCTCCCCTCAGAGATTGGGGAATACTATGGAAGAGGGGAAGGAAAGACTGTAGGAATCAGAAGGGATGGAAGACACTGAGAAAACAAAGCCCTTTGAATCAAGTAAGCAGGGCTCACGTGGGCTCACAGAGCCTGAGACAGAAAGCATGGGACATGCATAGGTGCAGACCAGGCCCTCTGCGTCTATGCTGTGCCTGTTAGCTCGGCATTCTTGTGAAACGCCTAATAGCATGAGCAGGTGTATCTCTAACTCTTTTCCTCCTATTGGGTTGTCCAGCCTCGATATGAGGGCATGTGCCTTGTCTTATTGTATCTCGTTTTGTACAGTTTGGATGCTATCTTTGGAGGCCTGCTCTTCTCTGAAGATGAAAAGGAGGAGGAGTGGGAAGGAGGGTGGGAAACTAGGAGGACTGGAGGGAGGGAAAACTGTGTTTGGTGTTGGTGTGTATTGTATAGAGAAGAATCTCCTTTCGATTAGACAAAAAGAAAAGTACGGGTGAAGGCAAAGCCAACCTCTCCTTCATTCCATCATTGAAAATTATTCTAATTCTGTAATCATAAAGTGTGTGTCTCTGAGGCTCAACTAATATGCTCAGTCCTGATACAGAATAGAGCTTCTGGAGTGGATTTACAAAACAGTGGTTCTGATTGACCCAATGCTTCTTGGGTCTTCTGCTCTGCAGGTAACACCCAGGCTTCAAAGCCTCAAGAACAGGGTATATCTACCTGCACAGGAACATCCCTGCTGAGTAAGAATGTCTAAACAGTTCTTCTACCAAACGAAAACCCGTGAAACCTGCCACTGTTGACCAAGACCACTCAGGATGTTTAGCCAATCAAAACAAGAGACATTGTTTAAACAATGCCAAAATGGCTTTTTTGTTTGTTTGTTTTTAATTTATGTAGAACCAGTGCTTTTGAATCCCAACCAGGGGTTGGGATGGAGAAGAAAGACAAAACACATTGAAGAACAATGGGGGAAATTAATAAAGAAAAACTATAGGAGGTTGATTAAAAATAGAGAATACTTGTAAGATCTTCTCCCAAGAAGTCCTTATAACACTATGGAGAGGAATTTAAAACAAATAAATAAAAAACTGTAAAACTACTAGAGTGCAGAAGATTCCTGAAGGACTTGAACAAACAGATCTTCAGAGGAATTTCACAATCTACATGATAATGAACCCCCAAAACAGCCACATGGAGGAGGGAACTCCATAGAGTCTACCTGTAAGCAAAACTAGAGAGACTACTTCACCCTAAACTTCCCAACAAGGAGGTCAGGCAGGACATTCAGCCCATGTGACATTCCCCGCGAAGGTGAACGTGAAGACTGAAAAGGGAAAGGTTGACATACGTTTGTTAGCTGAGTCTCCACGGCTCCACTGGAGCTACCGCTGCGTCTCTTCAGAGACTCACTCTGTGATGAGAAAGTATTGGTTTCACTCCGTCCACAAGAAGTGGCAATTAGACACTTTCTAGTCCTGAAACAAACACAGAGCTTTAGACGCCGACAAGTTTCTACTCTGGAAAAAAAAGTTAATGGTGTTTCATTTCTTTGAAGAATTCAACAAAAGACCTTTCTCTGACTTCTAAATTAAATAAGGCATTTAAACAGACCACACCAGTCCCTCGCTCTTCCAAGTGTATGCTCCAAAAGATGTCTTCTTTTTTGATGTCCCTTCTTCCCAAATATGACTGGAAGGTCACTTGAGCCATTTATAGGACGGGATGGGATGCTGGCATCATTGGGAAGGGGTGCCACTGGGCTTCTCCAGTGTCTTTGGTGACTTTGCTTTCGACCAGCTTAGTGCCCCAGGCTCATTGAGGAACAGATGGGAAGTCACACTAACCAATGGTCATTATCTGTGCAGATGGCTGTCTCTGTTTTAAATCGTCCAGTCTTGAATTTCCTAGTTCATTTGTATAGGTATAGACAGTTGCACCCTGAAGGCTTTTTTTTGTATATAATTAGGGCTCCTCACTGTCTCCCTACCTGACCGTCTCTGAATGAGGTAAATTCCTTTCTCAGTACACCAGCTCATGTTCTCAGTGTCCCAGACTGATCCACCCAGAACTGAGAATACCCTTGACTCAAACTCAGCTCCTAAGGGATTCCCAACAAGTGGACTGCATGGCAAGCTTAAACCAGGCTATTTCTGGAGCTGTCCCAGAGACAGTAAATGGGATGTCAGACTGACAAGTGAGTTTTGTGACAACTTACTAAACTCCTTCTTAAAGAGTCAGATGTGGAGGTTACCTAAAACTGAGAGCCATGCAGTCCTCTAATTGATCTGTAGGAACTAGTATGAGCAGTGTTTTCTGGATTTTCGCCCTCTGAGATCTTCATACTTGAGACTTTTGAGAAAATGCAGACCATAAATTTTTTTCAGAAATATGGGTGGAAGGATTATAAGAATCGCTGTACCAGTTTCTTTTGCAGTTTATATTTTCTAAACAATCTATTAATTTAAAGATGACACTTAGACAAGAATATAATGACAAAAGCGAAATTTGAGGCACTGTTCTGCTAAGCCAAGAGCTTTGCTAAGGAGCCATTGGCTTGACATAAAGTTCAGGAGGAGACAAACGATTGCTCTGTCATTCCCCTGTAGGGAGCAGCTACTGGCTGCCCGGCACCTGAGCTGTGTTGATCCTACAGAGTTACACCACTTATAATCAAGAAGTAAAATGTAGTGAGAGACACAGGCTTACACACAAACCTTAAAGTTATCAACATGTTACACACTAAAATAAGGTATCCAATGACAGAGAAAGAAAGTTCTGTCTGGTCTAGGGGACAAGAATGGACTTTTGCTAAAATTGAGCCTAGAAGAATGAGGTAAAATGGGAAGGAAGAGGAAGGTTCCTCCCAAGTCCATGCTTAATTAGGAAGTAACAGGTACCCAACACAAAGTAAAGAAATAGAGTATCTGTGTCCCTTGTAATCAGGAAGCACCAGTGTAGAGTTGGCTTTATAGGCAGCTGGAACTAGATCTTTCCAGTTTCTGAAATCAGAGGGTAGGCTCAAGGATAAAACATCTAGGGAGTAGGTCTATCAGGTCTGCCCAATTCCTACGGCAGGTACTGAGGCTAAACAGTAAAGACCAGGTGACTGGACAAACATCTACATTCCCAGAGACCTGGTGGGGGACACCGCAGAAGTCACGCAGAACTACATGTTCTGATGCAGTAGCTCCCTGTAGCACAGTGTACTTCTCAGCAGCTAAAACAGTAAGGTCCAGCAACACTGCAGCAATGTCAAAAGCTACCCAGAGAGAGCAATGCCACACGTGGATGGAAGAAGGGTGAGGCTTCTTGAGGACTGAATAGATGGCACCTGCTAGCACCAACAGGAAGTTAACACTTCACTAGAGAGTCAGGGCAATGCAAGCTGGGTAGCTCATATCATCTTCAAATGAAGAATCAGAAAATAACAACCGATGCTTATGAATATGAGGGCTTCCATTAACCTCAGGTATGCCCTAGATGATAACACCATCTTCATTTTGTAGATAAGTCAACTGAGAATCACTTAGCCAGCCATGGCTCTGTAAACCTCCCTCCCCTTAGGACCACTCCTGCCTCTCAGAAGGAGCAGAACAGAGGACTGGGAAGAGGACAGCACCTCCTTCCCTTACACACCTTGCCTCAACTCACACTGGCTGTCCCACACTATTCACCACACACTGAGGATCTACGACACACAAGTCATATGACCCCGTCATAGTGCCGCCCACATGTAGATCCAGCTCCAGCATCAGCGGCACAACTCAGTCTTACCACACACTAGAGAACACAGGAATCTGGTCCTGTCCACTTAGCCTGGCAGCTCTCTGAGCCAGCCAGCCTTACCACATAGCATCCATGGAGTACACATGGCAGAAGCACTTTTGAGAGGACTGTTGTGGTTGGAATATGAAATGGCCCTACATGGTGGATGTTGAGCACCTGGACCTCACCTTATGGTACTGTTTTGAGGTTGTGAAGTCTTTTTGAAGCGGGGCAGAAGGAAGCTACTGGGATCCAGCTTGTGAAAGTTACATATACCCCTGGTTCCAACCTGTGACCTCTCCTTCCTGACTGCTATCATTTGAAGGAAACACACACACACACAGGGCCATAGACCCAGACATTCTGCTTTCCCTACCATGATGGTCTGTGGCCCAATGGAAACCATAAACTAAAGTCAACCTTTGCTCTCTTAAGTTCCTTCTGTCAGAAAAATGACTCTTCAAAAGTGGACAATGGACTCTTCACACAGTCTGTTCTCATTCCCATATTCCCCGAGCATTAATACATAGAGAACATTAAAAAAATCATAAAATGAAAACAATGTGCTTCACCTTGTTGAGGAATAAAAATATAAGCCACTCTTCTCAATTATGGAAGTTAAGGCAAGTGAGTGTGCACAGTGCATACTGGTGTGCCTGGACAAGTCACCAGTAGAAGAGAGAACTCCTGCCTAACATAGTTGAGTCCTCCATTGACACTTCATGTCAACCTCATATTTTACCATATTTTAACTCACATGAAAAGCCAAAGAGACTCAGTGACAAGTTAATAAGCTTCATATAGTTAGAAGTGTTTCATAAATAGAGGACTTTTGGTTTTTCTTTTAGTTATTACTATCATGTGTGCATGCATGCGTCAGCGCGGGTGTGCATGGGATATACTGTGCATGTGGATGCCTGAGGACAACTTTCAACGGTTGTCTCGATCCTTCCAAAATGAATTCTACACATCAAACTCAAGTCTTCAGACCTGTGGGGTCACTGCCACCTACTGAGCTGTCTCACTGGCCAAAACATAGGATTCTTCAATGGTATAATAATGCAGGCTCAACCAAACAAGGACTATAATTTCCGTGTCTTCAAATCTCTAGGGCAAAAAGAGTTGTAAGAATTTCACAAACCTAGAAACAGTTGTTTTCATTGCTCCTAATTATATCCAGGGAATATAATTATATTATATCATATTATATCATAACATAAATAATGTAATATATAATGATATTAAGGGAAGGAAGAGAAGGAAAAAGGTCAACTTAGCCATCCATAATAACAACAGAAGAAAGCACTTTGAAATCAGACATGGCATTAAAGTGCTTTTAAACAGAGAAGCTGTGATTCATTCAGCTATCCCTTCACAGGAAGATATCAGTAATAATAAATAGCCAACTTTCTAATTTTGTCTATGAAAACTTGAATACTAGATACTAAAGTACTAAAGCAAATAATAATCTTATTACATCACGTTGATTCGGTTAATATATTCAAACCCATGAGGCTGGGGGTGGGGGTATATCACGGTGGCAGAGAACTTGCTTAGTAATACGGACCCCTGGGTTCAATCTGGGGGAGAATAGAGGAAGGGAAGTGGGGGAAAGAAAGGAAACAGCGGAGAAAAAGATGTCTAGAGGTTGTATCTCAGTGCTAAAGTTGAAGTCGGAACACATGAGATCTTGGGTTCTACTCCTAGCACCACAGGGGGGGGAAATGTGAGATTAGAGTATCCTGATTTAACTAGTTTGAACCATAAGAAAATGTTCTATCTTATTTTTCTTTAAATTTTATTTTATGTATTATGTGTGGGGAGACGGGTGTCAGGAACACATGAGGAGGACAGAGGGCAACCTCAGGGAGTGGGCTCTCTCCTTCTACCCTTAAGTGGGTTCCAGGAATGGAACTTGGGTCATCACAGTCACATCATTGAGCAGGAAGCACCCTGGCCCACTGAGCCACCTCATGGGCCCTTAATGACTTACCCACTCCATGTATGCACAACCACATGACGTTGTCAGGCTAGCTCTGTATTCAGCTGGCATTACTGGCATATCCAAATGACTCTTAAGCCTTGGCCAGTCTGACTGGGGTTGAGGGTCATCAGAATCAATCAGGAAACTACAAGAAAGTTGCAGGATGAGCAGCTAACCTGATCAGAAGGCACGTTACATCACAGAAAGTAAGCAAAGAGAATGGGAGGTATCCTCAAGGTTTTTGTCAATCTAACAGGGAGGGCCAAATTAAAACCCAAATGTAGAGAAGCCTTAAAATGCCTGCTCGAAAATAAAAGAGAAAAATCTAAAGTCTAGGATTTATATGGTAGATTTGGTGAAAATGTTAACAAACATCAAACTTGATTCAAGCAATTAAAAAAAAGTGCTTTCAGGGCTGATTAAAAGCCCTGTCTGCTCTTTTTGAGGTTGTGAGTCCAATTCCCAGCAACTACACAGTGACTTACAACCATCTACAGGGGCATCTGATACCCTCTTCAAAAAAAAAATAAATAAATAAACCTTTACAGCAGTCACAGAATGTAGAGGTGACAGGTGAAAAGCACTTTGTACTGTTCTTTGAATGTTCCTATAAGTCTTAAGTTATTTTTAAAACAAAGCAAAGCTGTGTGAAATATACACATGGCCTGATATTCAGGAAACTTTTCTCATGGAGCACATTCCTTGACAGCCACAGTCTTATAAATATTTTTAAAGGTGAGGTTATTTCTAGCTTCTCCAGAAAGCACTAGCCCACAAATTCTTTTAAATCTGATACCCTAAAAAGTAGCTGATGTCAAAACTCTGGCAGTTCTCCAGTGGATAAGTGACTGTCACACACCAGCTAACTCCTGCAGGAACAGCTAATTCCTCTATAAAACTGAGTGAGTTGCTAAGTAGCCCAACTTCCCAGTGGGAAGTCGCCGCCATTTCTGTCAGCTACTGGAAGATGCACCATCTTTGGCTGCTGGAAGAAGGGTGCCTGTACAGCAGAGGTGTACTCAGCAAGATTAGTAAACCCAGGTTTTTAAAATCCATCCTAACAACTTTTAGAGAAAATATATTCAAAGTCACTACAGTGTTGGGGAATGTTCTTAGATCAGTAGACTAATAAACATACACAGCCCAAGATGGATTTGTCCACCATGCTCTCATTTTCCAACATGGTGCAACCTTTTTCTCACTTGGCTATACTAATAAATACATGATGGTAAATTGGTCTTTCAATAAACTCTTTGTCAGTCAACACACCCTTTCTCCTGGAAACATGGCTTTCTTCTTGTGAATGTTCCATTAACTAGGTTTTCCTAGGAATCCCTAGAACCTTGTAATTGATAAAAAGCAAAGAAGCTAAGCATCCCTATTAAAATAACCGTGATTCTTTAGCAATTCCAAATGATTCGTGTGGGCACATGTGCAAGCGCCACTAGAACATTCTATTGCTATGCTCTAGAAACTCACCACTCCTGAGAGACCTATCTTGACAAAAGCCTAAAAGTTGCTATAAACACCTAAGGATGGAGAACCAAAAAGAGCTCCATCAGAGATGCTCAAAAAGGAGCAAAGGCCATCGGTGTCCCCCAGAGCTCACATCCCCTGGGAAGCAGAGCTTACGGCCCTGTGTCTGCCTCCTGTAAGGGTGCAAAGTGCTAAGGGAAAAGAAAGAGCATGCATTTGAGAATCCAGGCTACAAACATTACCCTACCAAAAGCATTTAAAATATTCCAGCTTTCCATCCATAAAAGTGGGGTGTCTCTTCACTCAGCCTGTGCTGCAATTTAAAGTCAGCTTCATCCACTCCAGGGGGGAAAAAAAGATGAACAAGCCATGTCCCCAAGTCTCCTATTTTAGAAAACCTAGTTTCCCACAGTTTTGTACCTACGCAATAGAAAGACATATGACTCAAGACAAAAGCACTTACAGTGCTAGAGGAGTTAAGTGGAAAGCTACATATGTTAAGTACTGAATGTTTTATATGGTTTTCTGTTGACCATCTATCTTTTTGTATTATTTTTAGTTAGTCTATTTTAATTAAAATGTAATTACATCACTTCTCATCTTCCCTTTATTCCCTCCAATCCCCATGTAGTGCCCCTCTTCTCTCACTCAAACTGATAACCTTTTTCTTTAAGTAGTATGCATGTGTGTGTATGTATATATATACATATATAAATGTACATATATATATATGTGTGTGTGTGTATGTATATATACAGAGACAGACAGACAGACACAGAGAGAAAGATGCACAAATATACAAATACAACCAGCTGTGTCTGTTTTTATTGTTTGTGTGTATATGGTATATGACTTCAGGAATGACCATTTGTATTGGTAACTCATTAGGAGACTCTCCTGGGTAAGCTAATTCTCCCTCCCTCAGCAGTCATTATAGTTCTTTGTCTAGAAGGGAAGACTTCATGAGATTTTTTTTTCCCTTCTACACTGGCATGTCTATTGACATTGTCCTTCTTTGAATCCTGAAGCCATTTCTAGGCAACACATTCTCACTGCGGACTCCTTGGTCCTCTGGCTCCTTCAGTCATTCCATCCCCTCTTCACTGAGGTCGCGCAGCCCTGGGTGCAGGAGGTCAGATGAAAATGTATCCATTGCGGCTGGGCTCCCCAGGATCCTTTGATCTCTGTACTCTGTCCAGTTGTGGCTTTCTGTGATGTGGACCATGTATCTGGAGAGCAATGAGTTTTGCTCTAAAGCTGAAAATGAGCTCTCCATGGTTGTGTCCTTTATGACTGCAAGCGTGTCTGCCATGGAGCAACTGTCAACCAGAGGTCCCCCCCCAGGTCCTCCATCGAAGAGATCTGAAGTAAGATTTGCTATAACTAAATGTATTTGTTAAAATTTATGGGTACATTTTCATTCTTATAGAACTTATGCTGATGTTTTATTCATTTAAGACCCAAAGACAGCAAAACCCATAGCTTCTGTATTTTACAATTTAACTCAATGCTTTGACACCTACTTGAATAGGTCACTTATAGCTCAATAAACATTTAATTATTTTTATTCTATATGTGGTGTGCATATGTGCTCTGTAGAGCCCAGAGGTTGATGCTGCTACTTTCCACTACCATTCTCTGCATTATCTTTTGAGACACAGTCTCTCCCAGAATCCAGAATTCATTGACTGGATGGTCTGCCTGACCAGTAACCTCCAGGGATCCATTTTACTCCACCTTCCGCGCAACGTGAGGGTTACAGGTATGTGGAACTACACCCAGCTTTTACATGAGTGTTGGGGCTCTGAACCCAGATGCTCGTGATTTTGTGGCCAGCACTTTACAGATGGAACTATTTGCCTAAACCCCAACATCCTTAATCTCTTAAGCTCAGATTTTTTCTCCAGTGTAAAGCATACTTTGTCATTATACAATATTGTGGGATTTCTCCTCATTGAGAGGATCCTATGAATGAGTATGTCCATCTCTCTACATAAATAAACACTTCATTTAGGCTTACTTACAGAACATCCTGCAGTCTGCGTGGTGGGGTTTTGGGTTTTTGTTTGTTTGCTTGCTTGCTTGTTCGTCTTGGTTTGTTTTTCAAATACCAATTTGTTTTTTATACTCAGTTTAGGAACCAAGTAAGTTTTAATTTAATCCATAGAGTGGATGAAAAATTAATGACCACATAACAATGTCCATGTTCTAACGTCCTAGCTCAGTCTTGGTTTGTTTGGGTTTGCTTTGGTTTTTTTGAGACAGGATTCCATGTCGCCCAGGTTGGCATTAAATTGCTGTACAGCTAAAGACAATCCTGAACCCCTAGGCTCCTGCCTTCACTTCCAAAGTGTGAGGATGTAGTAGTGAGAAACCACATTCAGCTTTGTTTTTTGTGATTACTGATGAATCACATGGCAAAAGAACGTCGAGGGTGTGATCAAGAAGGGTCATGAAGTCGGGGAGGGGTTGTCCTGGCTAGTCTCAGCAAACCCATGCAGTCAGAGTCCTTACTTGGGGAGGCAAGAGAGTGAGGGAAGGAGACATGACCCCTGAAACAGATGTCAAAGTGATGTAATTTCTGGAGGGTGGCCTCAAGCCAAGGAGTGCATGTAACCTCCAGGAGCAACAAAAAGCAAGGAACAGATTCTCCCCCGACGCATCCAGAAGGAAGGCCCTGCCAGTCCACTGCCCCTGGCACCGTTAGACCTATTTTGGGTGTCTGACCTCCAACACTGTCAGATAATAGACTTCTGTTGCTCTAAATTTATACTAATTTGCTATAGTGGAAATGATCAGTTTTATTAGTTGCAGAGATAAACGGGGCCAGTATTAAAGCTAACTAGTTATACATAAAATATACAAAGCAATTTAGGAATAAATTTCCTGAAAAATTACAATTAACATTTACTAAAGTATTCTTTAAAAGCATCTTAATTATGTAAGGCTCAGGGGGAGTGGGAATACATAATCATTAGATAAACGATTTTTAATCTGCAATGTGTCAAGCACTGATGATCGAAAGATAAATAATAAAATGATGCACACAAGTGACCAAGCATCTTACAATAATGTGATACATGCCATAATCAGAGAAAAACATAAAAAGCAGGTGTGGTAAACACAGACACACAAAAGAATAGCTAGTTCCTCGTGGTGGTCAGTCATTGGATAGGGAAGTCTGAGGCTAAACTAAGTCAGGCTACAGCATAAAGTAGACAGCAGTCCTGAAGGAAACTAAATGTCATCCTCAAACAATGAGAAATCTGAAGAGGCTACAGGGCAGTTGTGTGATTGACACAAACTTAGACGGAAAGGGGGCTGGAGAAGTGGGTCAGCAGTTAAGAACACTGGCTGTTCTTCCAAAGGTCCTAGGTTTGATTCCCAGCATGCACATGGTAGTTCAAAACTCTGTAACCTCCAGTCCCAAGGGACTCTAAACTCTCTTCTTGGCCTGTGATAGCACCGAGAACACATGTGGCACATAGACAAGAATGCAGGCCAAACACCCATACATGTTGAACAAATAAACAGCTCTAACTTAAAACATATTTTAGAAAGTCAAAACCCTGCCTATGGTGTAAAGTATATAAAGACTATACAGAAGCTGAAGGAATATATTTATTCTAGAGCAACACAATTACGTCCCATTTTTTTTTACCCCGTAGAAATCCGATTCTACCCTATCACTGCCCTCATCAGTCGCAGCCACCACGACTGATCCTGGTTACTTTTCTCCACGCAAGTTCCCACCATACTATAAATACATAAGCCCATTAAAGTGGGTGGGGCTTTATAGTAAGACTCTGGCACTGGATGTGCCTGCCATCTTGGATGTTACTTAGACACTGGGAGCATTCCCGGCAATGATGAAGTCACTGTATCCACTCTCTGCTCTCTGACTTGAATCCTACAGATCCATTGATCTTGCTGTCACCTAAGACAATTCTCTGCCTAAGTTCCCCAACAAATTGCACTCTGTGTCATCTCGATGTACCTTCCATCAGCTCTGGTACCTTCAAGCTGGTTCTCATACACTGAACCCAGGTTTTCCTAGAACATGCCCAAATCTTAATATCCAGTCACAAACACTCCAAGATCATTACCTTCTATCAGACAAGTGCTCTGTAAACATAAAATAAGATTCATGCCGTGGGTTATACCAAACTATAGAATTGTATATAAAGTATGCAAAATGAATAGAACAAAATCAACTATTTTATGAAACTCACCTGCAACTTATATTTTCAAGAAATGGTTCCAAATTCATATCACAAAAAAAGAACAAAACTTAATGTGAAGAAACAGTGACATGCATACCTTTTTTAAAATGTGGTCTAATCTCAAAAACATGCAAACTCATTCTTCAAAAAAAAAATTTCAAGATGCTTTTCCCATAAGTATTTTTAAAGCATTTCATTCCTAGTTATCTATAAGAAAATTCAAAGTCTTTTTCTATAGTACAAGAATGTCTATAGTCCCAACCTTACTGGAAAATTAAGTTATAATAGAACTTTGTGTCGATGTGAAATTGCAAACTCTAACACTATTCCACTCCAGGTTAGACACAGAATGGCGATTTGATAGGCTTCCCCACTCATGCTGGGACAGCAGCACAGGCTGTATTGCAGCCTCATTGCCTGTGTTCCTGTTTCATCAACAGGACCCAAGTCAGATGCACACATCTTTGTATCCCCTGGATGGCGTGGGTCCATGCACATGCCGTGATCCATCCGTGTGCTCAGGAGCAGTGAGCATCCTATGCCGGATTGGCAGTGGTTACTCATAACGCCCCTCAAGGCTGACGAGTCATAGTCTCAACAAGTGTTTGGACAAAGTGTGAGCCTAAGAATAAATACTACACTTGCACATACCTTTTTTACTTATTCAGTTTTCTGTAACAGAATCTCAAAAACATGAGCTGCCAATGAGGAATGAGTGGTATTTCATTTTTTAACAAATGCTTTTACATTTATCCTCTGAAAGTCTTCAGTTTTTCCACTATATGAAATAGCATTAACAGAAAAATTGACTAAGAGAATAATGTTGAATTAATATATTTAGATTTATTTATTTTTAGGAATGTGTGTGTGTGTGTGTGCGCGCGCGTGTGTGTTGTGTCTTTGTGTACACCATGGGCGTGCAGGAGGAGGCCAGATGATATCAGATGCCCTGAAACTAGAGTTACAGATAGTTGTGAACCACTGGTATGTGTGCTGTAAATAGAACCTGGGTCCTATGTAACAATAGAAAACCCTCCTAATGGCAAATCTATCTCTTCAGCACCAGAATTAGTAGAAGGAGATAAAATAACTGTGCATATGAACATCATTCACAAATAAGATAAATTTATTGTATAGATCCTAGTGTCTGATCATTGTATGGTAAACATGTACTGAAATACCACGCTGCACTTCACAAATATATGTAATATATACAATTATGTATTAATGAAAAGAGAAAAAATGAATTACAAAAATTTTGGAAAACCATAAAATAGAGCAGTGCTTTAGACCTTTCTATTTCAAAATAGAAAGGAAGTCTAAAATCACCTTTTTTTTTTTAAAATTCACATTAACTGGTCATTTATTAGCATATACCATTGGACACAGTGGCTTCCAGAACGCTGAATGAGGGGAGGAAGCTGTCAAGCAGCAGAGACTCATTGCTTCCACTCATTCTTGTCTTGGTCCCACTTGGTCCCACTTGGAGAAAAAGTCCTGAATGGGGTTAACCTTCATATCTCGCAACCGATTTGTCTGCATGGTTACCCAGTCTCTGTCAAAGGTATGAGGGATGGGTCCATGCACATGTAGTGCATCTCCTGAGTCAGAATGGGAGCCACGAAGTCAATGAAGAACATCGCCATGCTCACAACTATCTTCCACCTATTGGTGCCCCTGTTTATCTCAGTGAAGCTCTTGTTAAGCTGGATGCGCTACAATTGGACTTTCTCATCCTGGACAGGATGCTCCAGTCGGCCTTTTCCTCCTTCAGATGACCGGCAGACAGCAACCTGACGTGGGCCACATCAGGTAAGGGGTAGTCATAGATAGGGAGAGCATAGTCTTTACTCGTCATGACATTCCCATGTGCTCGAACACACACTGAGATGGGATGGCTCCCTTGCCAACTGGACTAAGTGCCCGGGTAGCCAACATTCTGATACCACTGCCCTGGAGACCGCCCTCTACACCCGGGCTGTTGGTGACCCGAAGAGTGGGGCCCTGAACCAGAAAAGTAAGTTCACTTTCAGTTGGCTCCAGAACAAGAAAATGTAAACTGGCATTCAAATTTGAATGGAACTGTTTGGGAAGTTAAAAATTGAAGAACAAAACCATGGGTGTGAACAGAAGAAACCAACAAACAAAAATACGGGCTCTCTGTCCTACCCCAGCTGAGAAGTTTCCTCTGGGGCTGAGCTAAGCTAAAAATAGTCCCCCCAGCTTAGCTTGATGAAAATCACCAACTGCGCAACTGCCTCGTGCTTTGTTTATTTTCTGTCATAGCTCCTCTGGGTTTAGTAGGTAATTAAGCTACCTCAGTGTGGAGTCAGCCCCCTCCCATCAGAGGTATTCGGTTAGAAAAGACAATGCAATCACTGGCCAGGGTTCATCCTGTGCCAAATAACTGCACTGTGGTCTGAGCATGAAATAAATACAATAGGCTTGTGTGTTGAAGGGTTGGTCCTCAGGTGGTGGCACTATTATTTGGGGAGAGCCAGAAACAACTTGGTGACCCTCAGGTGAGGTAAGTAGACTGCTGGAGGGTCCTTTGAGGGTTTTATCTTGCCATGGCTCCTTCCTTCCGGTCTGTCCTTCTCTACTTCCTGCTTACCATGAGGGCAGCATTGAATGCCTGTTAGCAATGACTCCTTCCGGTCTGTCTTTCTCCACTTCCTGACTACCTTGAGGGCTGCAATGAATGCCCATTAGCTATGATGCTCTACCTCATGAAAGTCTACAAACAATAGAGCCAGATGACTACGAATCGAAACCACCGAAAGCGCCAAAATAAATCTTTCCTTTCTTGTTTCTCAAGATGTTTTGGATGTTTCTAATCTAAAGGGGGAGGGGTGTATAAGCAATAAGGTGGTCTTGGATAAGCCGTCCTACCTATTCTGGTCCTACAATAGCCAAGCTGCTTCAAAGAGGCTGAGATCCAGTGGGCTTCCTGGTAGAGTTCCCCTTATACATGTCCAGCTGACTGTAAGATGTGCAGAGATGTCAGCTCCAAATTTTGGTGATGCTACTGATGTCTCTGCATTGTGTCCTTTCGGCTATCAGTAAATAACCCAATAAAAGTCATAAGTTCACCCAATTAGACTTTAGTAATATCCTTACTTTGGTTTGTCACTGATTTCCCAGTAGACAACTTGGTCGCTGTTACACAACACCAAGCCCTCACACTCAATCCCATAGTGAAACAAAAAATGTATCCAGAATAATGAAATTTAAGGAAGGAGAGGCTAGATACTATGTCTCTGCTATCTTGTATTCTTATCATTGACTCACAGAATAATATTGTGCCCGTTGCTTTTACTGAAGATTATTACAGAAAGTACCATATTATGTCATAGTATATACTGTAAAACTACAATTGCTCGATGTCAATTAAGTCCCAGTTGTGAAATTTCATCTAGAGCTGAGTATCTAGAATAACCATTCCAGCCAGGCATGATGGTGCATGATCCCAGGACTGCAGAGGCAAAGGTAGGCAGATCTTTGTGAGTTCCCAGCCAGCTAGTCTACATAAGAAGAACCTGTCTCAAAGAAACCAACTAACCAGTCAACCAACAAGAAGAAGAAAGAAGAAGGGGGGAGGAGGAAGAGGAAGAAAGAAAAAGGAAGAGGAGGAGGAGAAGAAGGGAAGAAAGGAAGGAAGGAAGGAAGGAAGGAAGGAAGGAAGGAAGGACCGTTTCTCAAAGCAGCTGTTTTTGTTTGTTTTGGTTTTTGCTTCTTCTGGACAACTTACTAGATGCGGTGCTATGTTCTACATCTCAAAGACTCAAAACTATGTTAACTTTTGTTATTTGGTTCTGATAATTTGTCTCTTTTATTAACGGCCTTTATTTGAAGCTACTCTTGGGCCCTTTTTAAAAAGAAACATGATAGAAGTAAGCTTTGTAAATTACCTTTTAAAAACAATGACAAAACTCTTTGGAGCAAGGTAGCAATAACAGTTACATATCACAAATATTCTAAAAGCCACAAAACTGTACGCACTCTTAACTTTGTATTAGATGAATTTACCCCATTTTTTTAATGTACAACATAATTGTAGCAAACAACATGATTATCGGCTGCATGATGATTACAATCTTGTTCTCTCTATGCTGTGCAGAGGGAAGGCTAACCTCTCTCCTGGCAACTGTATCTCCTCTAGCATGCCATCACTTCTTTGTGTCTTAGGATAATCATCTATCACAAGCTTTTGTTAAAAATCCTTGCCCACTCT
The DNA here is from genome assembly GCA_036184795.1 of Tokudaia tokunoshimensis. NCBI lineage: Eukaryota > Metazoa > Chordata > Mammalia > Rodentia > Muridae > Tokudaia > Tokudaia tokunoshimensis. Next base: position 23,835,852 of record BTHU01000011.1, on the reverse strand, counting down.
GGAAAGCTAGTGGTTTCTTAGTTAGCCTATGTTGTTCGGACTTGGAATTACTTTTCTCAAAGGACGTCTTTCATGGTCTTTGTTTCCTTCAGTGCATAAATCAAATAAAACCAGCTGTTCTGGTTAAGGAAGTTGAGCTGGAGGACAGGAGACAAGACTCCCTCTCAGGTTTCCCCAGGCCACACAGAAAGAGAGCAGGAACTTTACAAATAGAAAGGGGTTGGGGGGAAACTTGTGTGATATTTCTGGATAAGCACAATGGAAAAAGGTGTTAGTGCGTGTGATCTGTACAATTACCTCAGTCTGCCACCTCACTCACACTTAAGGGATGCAAGCATTTTAAAGAAGAATATAGCTCAACCTCCCCCAGTTTCTTTGGCAAAAATCACTTGTTGTGGTAATTTGTAACAATCTCTAGAGCTCGCTTATGCAGTGGAATGTGGGCTAATGCATGATCATGGAACTGGCAGATTTTTAGAAATAACCATAGAATCAAGATAACTTTTCTATAAACTCAATAAAGATGAGTCAGTTAATAAATTGCTACTGTTAATAAGGGATGCAAATTACATTTCCCTAATTTTAATTGGTGTTTTAATTCAGTTTTGTCAATGAACATGACATGTTTTGAGAAGACAGGCTCAGAGTTATACATTTTTGATTAGTGCTTTAATTCAGCTGTGTCAACCAAAGTGACAAGTCACAAAAAGACATACTATCATGTGTTTGTGCTTTTCGAATGAGTGGAGCTTCTAACATGCTAATTAAGGTGTTTTGGATCCCAAACTTCAATACAATCTCTTTATTTTCTGTGGAGACGTTACATAAAGATTATCTAACCTCTAATTTCTGAGCAGACAGCAAAACAAAATGAGTGATCCCACATATTATAAACTGATTAAATAACACTGGAAATAAGAGATTTACCCAAGTCAAATGTGAGTACACACCTATAACCAAGAGATAGAGGCAGGATTACTGTTACTTGAACAGAAGTCTGGCCTATTTAATACATTCCAGGCCAGCCAGATCTGTACTGTTACAAGACCTGGTTTCCAAAAACCAAGTAAATAAGCACATAAAGAAATAGTTTCCTGGAGAGGAAGGATCGATGGTGATATGTATATAATAAATGCAAGGAATGAACAAAAATACAATCAAATCTCCAGTAAGTGGTGTAAAGAAAGTGGCCAAGAAAAAGAGACACAAAATTAGTCAAAATGTAGACTAAAGGAGACTTACTTAAAATTACATCCTACATCTAAGAACTAGTTTACAGGACCAGTGAGATGACTTAGCAGGTAAAGGCACTTGCCACCATAAATGACTTGATCTCCAGAACCCACATGATTAAAACAGACACTAACTTCCCTAAGTTGTCTTCTGACTTCCACGTTTGCACTGTGACACACATGCAAACACATACACACACAAGATAGACAGACAAACAAACAAACAAATAAATAAATACAAATATAACAATTTTTAAAACAGTTTACATGTGTCATCCAAAAGCAGGAGACTGAATTGTCTCAAGTTGCAAATAGCCTTTATTTAGTTTGCTTTGCACAAAATCAGCCAAACATCAACATAACCATATATCTTACATAGCTAAAATAGATATTTTAGATAACTAAAATGATATATTTTATATACATTTATATTTACTAGATACAATTATATAGATATGTTATATGTGGTGTTATAGAATATACATATATAACTAGTGTGTTATAATACTCTTACATTTCTTTTAAAATATAATATAGATAACACATGTTACATACGTGTCACAAATTCCTAACTTGGATGGAGACATAGTTCTAACTGCTACAGGAAAAACTGTAGATTGTTTTTTTCTTCTTTTTTGTTCTAAGGCAAGGTTTTACTATATAACCCACACCAACTGGCCTCCAACATACCTTCCAAATGCTAAGGTTATGAGTTTGTATCACCTCAAGGTGTGAGGTGATTTATACAGGTGTGAGACCTATATAAATTCTTACACACAGCATTTGATTATAACACAAATATGCACATCATAACAGTTGTTATCACTTACAGAACACATCATGTGTGCACCCTATAAGAAACTTGGCATTCTTTAGCAAGTATAGACTACTAATTCTATTACGTGGATACATTTATTGAGACTGACTAGTGACTTGTCTGAGCCACAGGAACCTAGCAGGAGTTCTGAATAGTCTTAATGCCCAGGGCAGTCAATATGGCATTTTTTTGTTGTTGTTGTTCCCAAAGGAAGACATATAGCCCAATCTTGCAGGTGCCAAATAAAATTACATCATTTTTAATGGAACAAAGGAGAATAAAACTTTGTCCCAGTTTCTGAGAACTCACTGTGAAATCCTTCCATTGGATTTTCCTATTGGTAAATATCCCTGTTATATTTGGCAGGCCCTTTTAATTACATTTGACCGTCATGGCAGTCAGGGGTCTCATTGTGAGTGCCAAGTTATACTAATAAACTGAGTTAAATTGGGGCTGGCTACACCAGGAAAGACAGCCACGGGATTGGAGGGCAGGATTTGGGCCCACACAATATCAGTTGGTGCTACACCTCAGGAGACAGGAAGAAACCAAAGAATTGTATCCAGTGGCCAGCACAGTGCTGCCTGCCAGGGAAGTCTCAGTGAAAACACTTGACACTCCGGTTCCGGGAGCATCACTATGCACACTGTTTAAAAAAAAACAAGCTGTAGTTTTGTTTATTAAGTCAGAGTGATGCAATGAACATAATGTTAAATACTTGAACAAAGTGTGTCGAGATTAAATCAGTGCCAAAGATGCTACAGAAAGGCTCAACATTGGAACAAATCAGTAGGCCATTGTAAAATGGGACGTCTCTTCACGGGTAATTTTGTAACACTAAAGCCTACCTCAAACTCAGCAGTTAGGAGCACTTACACTGCTACAGAAGAGCGGGGTTCAGATTCCAGCACCCGCCTGATGGCTCACAATTGTTTGTAACTACAGTTCCAGGGAACCCAATACCCTCTTCTAGTCTCCAAGGACATCAGGCAGTCTCATGATACATATCTGCATACATATAGACATACAGGCAAAGTGTTCACATAAAATAATCAATTAATTAATAAGATTCATATTTAATAATATTAACAAGAACAAAATCATATGAAGAATCTCATACCTTGCAATCAATAACCAAGGCAAAAGTGAAAATAAACATGTTTTCTGACAAGCAACTATTTCTATATTGTCGATTCTCTAATCTCTATTGTACCTTTGAATAAATCGGCCACTGTTCTGACACATAGCATAAAATATTTATTTACTTTAACAGGATTCTTCCCAATCTTTAATACAAAGATACAAATGTTAGCACTAAGGTTCTTGACATTCTTGTAAAACTGCTATGATTTTTAAAGCATTATTCACACAGAATTAAAACTGTACGCAGAAATTATTTTCAACGTTTTTAAAGTTTTTTTTCTATTTTTCATGTTTTTAAAGATTTATTTTATGTGTAAGAGTGTAGCGTGTGTGTGTGTATGTGTGTGTGTATGTGTGTGTGTGTGTGTGTGTGTGTGTGTGTGTGTGTGTGTGTGTACCATGTTCATGTCTGATGCCCAAAGAGGTCAGAAAGTGGCGTCCGATAACCTGCAACTGAAGCTATGGATGGTTATGAACTACAATATAGCTGCTGGGAACTGAACCCTGTCTTCCGCAAGAGCAACGAGTGAGCTGCAACCACCGAGCCCAACTTCCCAGGCCCCTGCTTCCAACTCTGAAGTGAAAGACGCTGTCACATACAAAGCCAAACACAGGCTCGGCTCTGCTACATGTACCCAGCGCCCGCAGAGAACACAGCAATTGCCGGGCTTTGCAGATAGCTCCGACATGGCAAACTGTTCCTCAGCAGAACGCGTGGGGCAGATTCCAGCGTGTTGGTGCAAGTATGATCCCCGCTGCAAAAATGCAGGAGCTAGCCCGTCTTTTCTTCCCAGGGCTTCCTTTTCCAATTAGGCGCTAAAGAATCCTCTGCATAGCTACGTTGGAAACAAACTCAAAGCCAATGGGTCACGTTGCAATTCGTGATGTGAGAATCCGTGCATCCAAATGCTTTGTCGATTAGGTAGACAGTTGCTCTCTCAGCTACATCTGGTTCTACAACTAGAGACAGCAGGTACAGTGCCTACGCAACTCACCCAAGAGATCAAATCTTCTGATTTGTTCTCCCGTCCATCCTGTATTTTATTTATGTATTTTTAAAGATTCATTTATTCGTTTTTATGTTTATGAGTACACTGTAGATGTACAGATGGTTGTGGGCCATCACGGGGTGACTGGGAATTAAATTCAGGACCTCTGCTTGCTCTGGCCCTGCTCACTCCGGTCGGTCCTACTCACTCTGGTTTGCCCCGCTAGCTTCAGTCCAAAGATTGATTGATTGATTGATTGATTGATTGATTGATTGATTGATTGATTGATTGATTATATCTAAGTACACTGTAGCTGTCTTCAGACACACCAGAAGAGGGCGTCAGATCTCTTTACAGATGGTTGTGAGCCACCTCGTGGTTGCTGGGATTTGAACTCAGGACCTCTGGAAGAGCAGTCAGTGCTCTTAACCGCTGAGCCATCTCTCCAGCCCCCATACTGTATTTACATGTGTCAGTGGGAATCAAAGATACTCTCACAGTCTATCCTCCTGTAAATGACCAGAGTTAACCCATGTCCTCTGCAATGCCCACTACATCCATGTGCCCACTCCCCCATAACTACTGGTAACCATTGGCTTCCTCATTCACCAAAGCTTCTCTTTCCTCTAAGTCAATTCCCATATTTAAAAGCCTGGGGGTGGCAAAGGATTGGAGAGTTGACTCAGTGGCTCAGAGCACTGGCTGCTTTTGCACATAACCCAGGTTGAGTTACCAGCATCCACTCTGGGTGGTTTCCGGTTTACAATTCCAGTTCCAGGAGAGCCAACACACTCTTCTGGCTTCTGTGGGTACCTGGATGCACATGGTGAACATCTATTCATGCAGGTATCCACACACACAGAGGGAAGGATAGAAGGAGAGAGTGCAGTAGGAGACAAGGGGAATATGGGCACTGGGGGCAATGTGGAAACCTAGTGCAGTGGAAACTTCCTGGAACCTATGTGTGTGAGGATCTTGAGGAGGTTAGTGATGGAGGGTGTGGAGCCTGAACTGGTCACCTTCTATAACCAGGCAAGGCTCCCAGTGCTGGGACTGTGACATCAACCCAGATACAAAACCTTTGCCCTACATACAACCTGTCCTACCTGCAAAATGTGCTGGGGTAATGGTGGCTCAGAGCAGGTGTGAGGGGCCAACCAATGACTGGTCTAACTTAAGGCCCAAGCCAAGAGAGGGATCCCATGCCCCACACTGACTGCCTAGATGGCCAGGAATTGAAAGCTAAATGACTCAGAGATGTAGGGTAGAGCCAAACATGACTGACCAAAAAAAAAAGGTTAATCAAATAATTTCTAACGATATTCTGCTACACTCAGATCAGTGTCCAGCCCAATTGCCATCACAGAGGTTTCCTCTTCTGGAAACTGATGGAAGCAGACACAGAGACCCACATCCAAATATGAGGTGAAGCTCGGCTCGGGGGAACCCCAAGGAAGAGAGGGGAGAGGGATTGTAGGAGCCAGAGGGGTTGAGGACAGCAGGAGAACAGCCCGCAGAATCTACTAAGCGAGACTCATAGGGGCTCACAGAGACTCAAGTGGCAGCCATGGAACCGGCATGGGCCTGCAGGAGGCCCTCTGCATACACACTGCCGCTATTTAACTTAGGGTTTCTGTAGACTCCTAACAGTCGAAGTGGGGATGTCTCTGACTCTTTGGCCTTCTCTTGGGACACTTTTCTTCCTACCAGGTTCAGCCTTGATATGGGAGTTTATGCCTAATCTTATTGCACCTTGTTATGTCGTGTTTGGCTGATGTCAGTGGGAGACCTGCTCTTTTCTGAAGGGAAACAGAGAAACAGTGGATCTCAGAGAAGTAGGGGGAGTGGGGGAGAAGTAGGGGGAGTGGGGGAGAAGTAGGGGGAGTGGGGGACGAGCTGGGAGAGTGGATGGCGGCGAAGCTGTGGATGTATTGTATGAGAGAATAAATAAAAAGAAAAAAGAAATAAAAAATAAAAGAAAAATCTCTGTAGCAGCTTTATTTGGAAAAGCCCAGCCTTAGAACAGGTGGCCCATCTGCAGCAAAAAAAAAAAAAAATGGTAACCAAATTATGGTACACATACTGAGGAATAAAAACATTAAACATCTGTTATAGTGTAACAACATGACTACCTCCCAAGCAGTATGCCGAGACAAAGAAGCCAACCCAGTGTACAGCAGACGTTTCCGTTTATAGGCGGCTCAGACACAGGCAGTACTGACCTACAGTGAGGAACTCGAAGCAGTGGTAGTGAGAGACGGATGGGAATGCGCCGGAAAAGGTCAGGAAAGCCGGAGTGATGGAATTTCTCTCCGCGGTAATCCAGATGATGGCAAGTAACGCATAATATTCCACAATTTAAGACTTCAATTAGAAACTAGCCAATTTATCTGTTAATAAAGACAGACCTCGGGCCTCTGTGTGGTCGATATTTTGTTACAGATAATTTTGGCGGGAGGCTGTGCTGTCCACCCTAAAGGTTAGTATTACTGTAGTCTGTCTATTCAGTAAATGGCTTAGCTCCAGCCACCCGGGTTTGACATCCGCAACTGTCTCCAGATATTGCCAGGTGTCCCCTGGGGAATAAAATCACCCCTAGTTAAAAACACCTTCATCAAACTACTAGTTTCGTTACAAGAGTATCCTGTAGGACCTCTCAAAGTAAACACCAGAGTATAGTCAGACCACAGCATAGAAATTAAGTGCTAGAATCCTTGACCTGAAAGAAGAACTTGGGTCTTTCGGTAGACACAGGCGATATTTATCCCAGGCTGCCCAAGCAAAGTGCCTAGGAGCTTATAAACACACATTCCTGGGTGCTTGCCCAGGAGATGTAGTTTTGATAGGGTATAGGGTAGGGCCTAGAAATCTCAGTTGTTCAACAAGCTCCTAAGATTTATATATCCACCCATATATATGTACTAGGTGGGTATATACACATGATAGACAGACACAGACAGACAGACAGACCATCAAACAGACAGACAATAGATGGATGACAGATAGATAAATAGATAGATAGATAGATAGATAGATAGATAGACAGACAGACAGACAGACAGACAGACAGCAGACAGACAGGTAGATAGATAGATAGATAGATAGATAGATAGATAGATAGATAGATAGAAGCAATTCTGATAACAGAACTCTCAGATTGTTCCATTTAATGTAGAAAATATTTTGACAATGCATCTCAAAAATGTTGAACAATTCCACAAGCACAAACATGGTTATTTTTGTTTCATGACTTAAACATGTAGAGAACCAAAGCTGAGAAAATTGACAGGACTTGTCTTATACTGACGGATTAGAGTCTCAAGAGATGACAGCCCATCTCCCACCAAGGGGCCTGAGACTCTAAGGAGTCTCTAGGTATCACAGCTTTCTCTTGACAGGACCTTCGAAAGAGAAAGTGCAGCAGACACTCAAACTGCATCCTTGCTTCCTAATAATATCCTTTCAGCCTCAACAGTCTATTTACAGCTACCTCTGCCCTGTCTGCTGTCACAATCTGTGCCTGCTGCGGTTTCCACTTTCCACTAGTTAACCTCATTATCAGCTTCCACGGCTGGCATACTGCTTTCCCTAGCAGGCCTGAGGCCGGCCACTCTGCAATGGCTCCAGTCCCAGCAGGAAGTTGACCATGGTTTTGCAATGCCTTAGCCTCAAGGTCATGTTCTTGCCACTGGTGCTTTGTCCCTTATTCTCCACTGCTCTTCAAACCTCCTTGCCTTCACCTTCCCGCAGCATTTCATTCCCATCCCCCGTGGGCTGGTTTATTTTCTCATCCGCTGCATCGCCTGTGTCTGCTCCAGGATGCCCTATTGCTTGCCTGGAGTTGCCTTGGGTTCCCTTACTGTTTATACCTGGCCACTGCAGTCTAATAACAAACATAACAATAAAGGCCGAAGTGACAAATGATGGCAAAAGTCTATGATCCCAGCACTCAGGAAGGGGTGAGACCCCGTCCCCTAAAAGACAGCTCGAATTGCTTTCACATGAGCATTTTCCTCAGGTATTGTGCTAAGGCATCATGGGAATATTAGTATTTCTGCATGATCTGTAAGGGGAGTATCAATATCTCTACCAATGGGGAAAGAACGCATTGGTTATTCTTCTCATTGCTGAAACAAAAATCAAAATCAGAAGCCGGGCAGTGGTGGCGCACGCCTTTAATCCCAGCACTTGGGAGGCAGAGGCAGGCGGGTCTCTGAGTTCGAGGCCAGCCTGGTCTACAGAGTGAGTTCTACGACAGCCAGGGCTACATAGAGAAACCCTGTCTCAAAAAACCAAAAAAAAAAAAATCAGATAAAAGGCCCCTGTGACAAAAGCCACCTGTGAAAGGAACAGTTTGTTTTGGCTCCCGGTTGGAGGGGATAGTCTCTGAAGGCAGGAAGGCATGGTGGTCAGAGCCTGAGGTCACATTGAATCTACAGTGAGGAGGCAGAGAAGTAAACACTGGCACTCAACTCACTTTCTTCTCCAGTCCGGGTCCTTGGCCTGCGGGGTGATGGTACGGCCCGCACACCGGGTGGGTCTTCCCTCCTAGAAAATCCTAGAGCTGTGTCCTAGACTTCAGTAGATTCTAAATCTACTAAGGTTGATAATGAAGATTACCACCATAAAGAGTTAGATCAACCATCCAACTAGTTCTCCAAACTCGACCCAGACGAGTCTGGCACTTTGCCAAAGCACGTGTGACCCTGTACCTTCTGATTGGCCAGAGAAACTGGGCGTCAGAACTGAAGTTTGGGATGGGGAAAAAGCTGAAAAACTGAGAAGCCAGGGGAAGGACCTCGGGCATTCCCGAAGACGCTGCAGCTGTCAGAAGAAAGGAGAACAGGACTTGTAGCTAAGCCAAGTCACCCCACAGGTGACCACAGAGGCTTCCAGACTGCACAAAGCGGCCATACAGGATGAAGTGCATCTATTCACAGTGTGTACTCCAGGAAGCCAGTAGCCTACACACAATGAATCTAATTATTCTCCTCTGTGTTTAGAGGGAATCAGGTGTCTGCCTGCAAGCTCAAAATCTGCCCAGTCACATGTTCTAGCTGTCGTTGCTTTTACCTGTTAAAGAGTTTGTTGTCATGCATTGTGACATGAACAGAAATGTGAACAGTAACTTAAAAAGAAATTAAAGAGCGCCTGTGTTTCTCTGTCCCTGGCCTCGTTCTAGAAAGAACTGCAAGTGAAGGGCTGTCATGAAGGATTGCAACCACATGCTACCCACCACACGTTTTCTGTGAATAATGGAGCTATAAATCACTTTAATACCAGATTTGAAAAATTACTAGGTGCCATAAACTTCTGGCTTCGTCAAGATGTTCTTGCGAAGTCGTGTGATTACATTTCTAAGCAACTTGGAAATCACTACGGCGACACTAATAGAACTTTTTAACTTGATTGAACCCATAAGTGTCACATTCTTTCTAAAATACTGAAAATGGCAGGGAAAGAAAAAAAAAAAAGCACTACCATGGAAATTTCCCAGTCACTGAGTTCTACACTTTAAAGTTGGATTAGAAGATTCTGCTCACTTGTTCTAGCTGGCGTTGCTTTTACCTGTTAAATGGTAGAATATAACTCTACCAAGAAAATTTAATTATTTTTCTCTTGTCCCTAAATTCCTGAACCAGACACAAAAATCCACATTCCTTAAGACCAGTTGCTGTTCTGTCTAAATAGTGAGCGCCCCAACAATGTATGTTTCTCCCCACATTCCCTCACAACTATCCTGAGTTTATGCTTCTCCAGGGTGTCTATCTACCCATCTCTGCAGAAATCACTTAAACCCCTTATTCCTGACTGCTAGTTTGCTAATCTTGCATTTGATTAGCCCCAGCCAATACTTGCAAGGGCTGTGGACTGATGACGAAGGAACTGGATGACAAAGGTGATGAAGACACCACCTACAGTCGCGCCGTCCTCAGGGCTCTCCTTAATACAGAAATATAGATTAACTTCTAAAGTTCCTATTCTGACACCAGCAATGTCTTTATTATTCTCCTATTGGCTAATTTGTACATACCCAGACCAGTTTCATTTTTGGATCGCAAAAAAACCCAGAGGAAATGTATTTAACACTATGAAGTTCAACATGATATCACCTTCAAAATACATCAGTAATGAGAACAAAGCCAAGGTTGATGTCTCGCTTGCTTCCTGACAAACAGAAACCCACGGTAACCTGATAGCCTAGCACTTCGTAGACAGAAGAGTTAATATGTTACATGCTTGATTCCTCATGAAAATAGAACTCCCATATGATCCCGCTATACCAATCCTGGGAATATAGCCAAGGGGGTCAAAGTCAGTATACGACAGAGATACTTGCACATCTATGTACTATACACAATAACAAGCTGTGGAGCCAGTCTAGATGCCCATCAACTGATGAATGGATGGAGAAAATACGGCATCCATACACCATAGAGTTTTATCCAACCAAAAGAAAATCAATATGAAATTACATCCTTTTCAAGAAAATAAATGGAACTGGAGATCATCGTGTTAAGCAAAATAAGCCAGACTTGGAAAAGCAAACACACCGTGTATTTTATTTTATACCCAGTACAGAACCAAGTTTAAAGGTGTAGTAAACTAATTGGGAATAGCAAAGGAAGCAGAAGGAAGGGAACCAGGGACAATGGGGGATATGATTATGTGTGTATACATATATATATATATATATATATATATATATATAGAGAGAGAGAGAGAGAGAGAGAGAGAGAGAGAGAGAGAGGGCATATATATATATTATTAAGTCATAATCAAACTCATTGCTTTATACAATTAACATACAGTAAATTTTTAAATGAAAAATGTATTGCTTTCTCTTTCTAGATCTCATATTTTCTCTTCCCTTCACTCATATCCAACCCAGAAAGGTAGAGAGAAATAAGAAAGAGGGGAAGGATAAGGAGAAAAGATGGGAAGAGGGAGACAGAAAAAGAAACAGTGGGAGAGTAAAGACATGGCAAAGCAGAGTTCAGTATCTATCCTCTCACATGATCTCACAGGTGTGTGCATGCACACACACATACACACAGGCACAAGCACACTACACCTAGAGCATCATCAAAATTAAGGCAGTCCTTACTACCTCAGGCAAGCCCAGTCGGCTGCCAGTGCAGCTTCAAGAGAATATAGATAAAGTCTCAATGACATTAATCAGAATAATTTCGTCCTATGGATCTTCCCACTATTTGGGGCAGTGGTTCACCTTTGTACTCTTCCATAGCACAAGTCACCACACCCCTCCGTGGCTCAGAGCCTTGCTCCTGTCTGCTTCTGTGTGTCCGAGTCATATTTCTTCTCCAGACCCCACCTCACCATCTGACAATTGGCACTACTTATTGTCCATGTCATGGCACAGGTAGACCTGATGCCCACACAACAGTGTCTAAGTTTATGAGCAGAGCCTCATCTACCAGATGACTTCCCATGGAACTGTTCAACTATTGATACATGATGTGCTAACTTTAACTGCTGGCTAAGTGACAGACATTTATAAGCATTATTCCAGTACTCAAGATTTTGATAACTTAAGGCACTCACTAATGATTACTGACTCTCTTAGTCAAGGTTTTTATTGCTGCAACAAAGCACCATGACCAAAAAGCAAGTTGGGCAGGAAGGGGTTTATTTGGCATACATTCCCACACTGATCTTCTTTGAAGGAAATCAGGACAGGAACTCACACAGGGCAGGAACCTGGAGGCAGGAGCTGATGCAGAAGCCATGCAGAGGTGCTCCTTACTGGTTTGCTCCCATGGCTTGCTCAGCCTGCTTTCTTACAGAACTCAGGACCACCAGCCTAGGGATGGCACCACCCACAGTGGGCTGGGCCCTCCCCCATCAATCACTAATTAGGAAAATGCCCTACAAAAGTATCTTATGGAGGCGTTTTTTCTCAGTTGAGGTTCCCTCCTTTCAGACAGCTTGTGTCGAGGTGACACAAGCCAGCACACTGGCCTACAGTGAGAGGTGATGTATCCACTACCGCTATAGAAACCTCATCAACTGGGTTAGATGGAGTATGAGTATACAGCAGCCAAAGGAATGATTTTGTTGATGGCAATTTTATTAAACTAAACTGTGGTAAATCCCACAGCTTATGTCATCTGCTGGCTTAGGTTACAGGTTCCTGGTTATAAAGGAAAGAGTCTTAGATCTCCTGATATAGTCGTTTCCCAAAATCCCAGCCACATTAAAATGCTAAAAAGGCCTCTTTTCTCTGTGGACGTCAGGAAACAACTTTGTGAGAATTGGTTTTTCTCCTCTGACCAAATGAGTCCAGAAGATAGAACTCAGGTAGTCAGGCTTTGCTGAAAATACCTCTTTCTGGTGAATCTTCTCACCTGCTCACCAAATGCCTGCGTTTAATCAGACCCCCAGGGCTAACCCTAAGAGTCTGGTTCACTGCATCTACAGAGAGGCTCAAGAATCTAGTGTATACATAATATATACTTTTTTATTTTTAAATTTTTATATTTAAATTTTATTTAGGTATTTTAGGTATATGGGTCTCTATTTGCATGTATTTACTTGACAGTAGAGGCATCAGATAGAAGAAAGCATCAGATCCCATTATAGATGGTTGTGAGCCACCATGTGGTTCCTGGGAATTGAACTCAGGACCTCTGGAAGATCTGCCAGGGCTCTCAACCTCAGAGCCATCTCTCCAGCCCATAATACATACTTTTAAGTCCCATGAAGTTCTCATGCACAGTCAATCGAAAAGCACCAGAATGGCACCCTTTCTATTCTGTGTGGAAATTGTGATTTTAGCAGGTTCATTGACAGTAAAATCGGGAGCCAAGTCTCTACAACTCACAATTACTGCTGTGAGGCTGTCTGTCTCCCAGGAATCTACAGTCAGGAGGGACTGGCATATCACTGCTGCTGACACGCAGCCGTTTCTTTTAACAAGGAGAACCCCTGATTTTGCCTAAAACCTGTTTGTCCTCCATCCCCTAAGCAGTCCCATCCCTGTAAACAGCACTGAATCTGCCCAACACTGAAAACTTAGCAAACCTGGGAGCGATCCTTAGTGGACATCCCCACAAACCAACTGGACTCATATAAACTGAAGAAATGTCCAGGCAGGTGGTAATCAGGTCTGGCCTACTGAGAGTCAAGTCCAGTTTACTCCAGTGTCACCCTTTGCCACAGATGGTAGTGGTGAGGGTTACAGCAGCCAGAGGCCAGAGTCGCAGCACTCAGTTTACTAAGAAAGCGGGATTTGCTTTGCTTTGTTGGTGTTTGGGATTGTTGTTGATCTCTCTCTCTCTCTCTCTCTCTCTCTCTCTCTCTCTCTCTCTCTCTCTCTCTCTCTCTCTCTGCAGAAAGTGATTTTTAGCTTTTTTTGTTTGGGATTTGGTTTGTTTATTTGTTTAGTTTGTCTCATTCATAAAACTGTCGAATACACTTCCAGGTTTTAATCTATACACAATAACCAAAGGAAAACTTCCTCACAATCCCCTCGAAAACTTCCTCATCTTTCATAGTTACAGATGCTCTCTTGAATCTGGTTTCCTGGGTATATCAGTGGTATGGTATCAGGATCCCTTCCTGTTTCTAGTTTCAGCTACCATAACCTGCTACAGTTCAAAATATTATAATGGTTAATCTCAAAATAAGTTCTAAATTTTCAATCACATGCCCTTTAGAATAGGTTAATAAAATACCAAGCTGTCATGACCTGTCTGCCTAGAAGGATTCCTTTGCCAAGTGTATCCACACTGCATACACCACCCACACTTTGAGTGCCTGTATAGTCGTGGTTAAACTATTGTAGTATTTCTGGTCAAAGACTATTTATTTTATGAAATAATGGAGGATTGGTGTTGGCAACTTGGTTGCATAAATGAAATGGAGAAAGGTCTCTGAAGAAAGGGGTTGAGGTCATGTGATCAAGATGTTAAAAAAGAGTCTGTCTTCCAATTTTCTGAGGAACCATCAGACTGATTTCCAGAGTGGTTGTACCAGCTTGCAATCCTACCAGCAATGGAAGAGTGTTGTTTTTTCTCCACATCCTCAACAGCATGTGCTGTCAATGGAGTTTTTGAACTTAGCAATTCTGATGGGTGTGAGGTGGAATCTGAGGATCATTTTGATTTGCATTTCCTTGAAGACTAAGGACTTAGAACATTTCTTTAAGTGCTTCTTGGCCATTCAAGATCTGTTGTGAATTCTCTGTTTAGCTCTGTACCCCATTTTTTAATTAAGTTATTTCATTTTCTGGAGGTTAACTTCTTAAGTTCTTTATATATTTTGGATATTAGCCCTCTGTCAGATGTAGGGTTAGTGAAAATTTTTTCCCAACCTGTAGGTTGCTGATTTGTCCTATTGACGGTGTCTTTTGACTTACAGAAGCTTTTCAGTTTCATGAGGTCCCATTTATCAATTGTTGATATTAGAGCCTGAGCCATTGGTGTCCTGTTCAGGAAATTTCCCCCTGTGCCAATGATTTCTAGCCTCTTTCCCACTTTCTCTCCTAATAGATTCAGTGTATCTCGTTTTATGTCGAAGTCCTAGATCCACTTGGATTTGAGCTTTGTGCAAGGTGACAAATATGGATCTATTTTCATTTTTCTACATACAGACTGCCACTTAGACCAGCACCATTTACTGAAGATGCTTCTTTTTTTCTATGGAATGTTTTTGGCTTCTTTGTCAAAGATCAGGTATTCATAGGTGTGTGGACTTACTTCCGAGTCTTCGATTCTATTCCACTGATCTACCTGTCTGTCTCTGTACCAATACCATGAGGTTTTTATCACTATTGCTCTATAGTACAGCTTGAGGTCAGGAATTGTCATTCCCCCAGAAGTTCTTTTATTGTTGTGAATTGTTTTGGCTATCCTGGGTGTTTTGTTTTTCCATATGAAGTTGAGAATTGTTCTTTCCATGACTGTGAAGAATTGTGTTGGAATTTTGATGGGGATTGCATTAAATCTGTAGATTGCTTTTGGTAAGATAGCCATTTTCACTGCTAATCCTACCAATCCATGAACATGGGAGATCTTTCCATCTTCTGAGGTCTTCTTCAATTTCTTTTTTCAGGGATCTATACCACTCCTGGGCATATACCCAAAAGATGCCCACACCATCCCACAAGGACACATGCCACACTATATTCATAGAAGTCTTATTTGTAATAGCCAAAGACTGGAAACAACCCAAATGTCCCTCAACCAAAGAATGGATACAGAAAATGTAGTTCATTTATATAATGAAATACTATTCACCTATTAAAAACAAGGACATCATGAATTTTTCAGGCAAATGGATGGAACTAGAAAATATCATCCTGAGTGAGGTAACTCAGACCCAAAAGGATACGCATTGTATGTACTCACTGATAAGTGGATATTAGCCAAGAAGTACAGAATACCTAGTATACAACCCACAAAGTGTAATAAATGTAACAAGCAGAAAGGTCCAAGTGAGGATGCTTCAATCCCACTTGGAAGGGGGAAGGAAATGATCACAAGGGGCAGAGGGAGGGAGGAACCTAGATGGAAGAGGGAAGGGGGGAGGGGAAAGGAGGAATAGAATGAGGTATGGGGAGGTGGGGCAGGAGAGAAGCCCAGAGGGCCAGGAGAATGAATGGAAATAACCAGCCTTGGGGTGGGGGAGATGGAGGGATGCTCTGGAAAGTACCAGAGACCCAGGAGATGAGAGACTCTCAGGATTCAATGGGGATGACCTTAGCCAAAATGCCCAACACTGGGGAGAGGGAACTCCACTAGATAGACAGGGCCTCAAATGAAGGGACTGGGTTACCAACCCATAGTCAAAATTTCTAACCCAGAATTGTTCCTGTGTAAAAGAACTGCAGGACAAAAATAGAGAAGAGACCGAGGGAAGGGTAGACCAGTGACCTGCCCAGCTTGGGGTCCATCTCATGGAGGGCACCAAGGCCTGACACTATTATTGATGCTATCCTGTACTTACAGGCAGGAGCCTGGCATGGTTGTCCTCTGAGAGGCCCTACCAACAGCTGACTAAGACAGATGCAGAAACTTGTACCCCACCATTGGCCTAAAGTCAGATACTCCTATGGTTGAATTGGGGGAAAGACTGAAGAAGCTGAAGGATTGGGTGACCCCAGGGAAGACCAGCAGTCTCAACTCACCCAGACCCCAAAGAGCTCCCAGAGACTGATCACCAAACAGGAGCATATGCGGGCCAGGCTGAGGCCCCTGGCACATATATAACAGAGGTCTGCTTGGTCTGGCCTCAGTGGAAGGAGATGCACTTAATCCTGGAGAGACTTGAGGCCCCAAAGAAGGGGGAGACCCAATGGGAGGGGAACACTCTCTTGGAGGCAAGGGGGAGAAGGAATGGGATGAGGAACTGTGGGAGGGAGACTAAAGGGAGGGGCAATGATTAGAAAGTAAATAAATAAAATAATTTAAAAAAAAAGAGTCAGTCTTCTATCTCACAAATGGAGTTGTGAAAAGGGAAAAAGAAGTGTGTGCTAGCTGTTTCTCAAATTACAAAAGTTCTGGCCCAGTGCATAAGAACTGGGTTAAGAGGGGAAAGGCATTAAATTCTGTATGTTGAACAGGAAAAGGTTAGAGTGTATTGTGCTCAGTGTCTTCAGACTTCTGCTAGGATCCTGGGATATGTCCCTGCAGGTGAGTGGAGGCACTAGGAAAGTCACCACATTGGAACCGGGAAGAAATTGGCTTTGCAAGTAATAGAGTAATGAGTAATAGACAGAGATGGTAAATTTAAAAAATTAAGAATTTTATGAAAAGCGAATAGAAGACATTAAGTCCCAACCAATTTAGAGTTTGTTTCCTTCTTTCCTTCCTTTACAGAGCCATGTCCTTCACAGCCCTGTCACAATTGGACATCTGGTATTTCTGGGTATGCGTCCTACATTTATACAGCCCTCTTATGAATTAGAGTGAACTCCTTTAGTCTTCACAAAGACTAATGGAGTAGGCCTATTTTACTGTCTTCACGTTGGAAATAAGAATAGTGGCATGCAGAGCAGTGCAGGAACTTGCCAACAGCCACAGTTGGTAAAGCTGAAAGTCCCAGACCCTAGATCCCAAAGTCGCGGCACTCGGCCGCTACAGATTTGCTTAATTGTTTGTTTGCTTGTCTGTCTCGTTCACAAAGCTGTCAGATCCATGGAGCAGGGGTTGCATCCACGCTGCCTGTTTCAGGGTTGAACACACCGTCAGTCACATGGAAAACATTCCAAGTAACAGCACCAACAGAATGGTTGGAAAAATAAGACATCAATGAATGAGGTAATGAGCAAAGGAACAACTAGAAAAAATACTATTTCTATAATGGCAGAATCCACCATATCACATGACTGATTGCAGAAAACAGTCCAGAGCACCAATGTCCTACCATTGTCCACCACGGTCCATATACCTATGTCATCCACTAATAAGGATCGTTTTTGTCCTTGGCTTCATCACCAAATGTGGTTAATGCAATCTGGGGCAGAACACTGTGAACATACTCGGAACAGAGAGTGCTGTGAGATGTTGTTTTCTGTATTTACCCCATCTGTTTTAGACAAGCGAGCATTTTATTTATTAAGACCAGGAACCAAAGGCACAAAACAACTGTAATGTTAAAGTCTGATGAGTATCCACAAGGAAGTTAAATGTGGCTGTAAAGGTACGAATGTGCCTATAGAGACCAGAAGTTAACCTCGGGTGTACTTCCCCAGAACGCTATCCAACATCTACCTTGTTTTGTTTTTGAGGCATCTCTCACTGGCCTCAAAAACCAGTTTTGACCAGTTTGGCAAAGGAACTTGCCTGTCTGCACCTCGCAACCCTGGAATTGAAAGAATACAGCCCCAACCCTGGCTTTTTTAACAAGGGTTCTAAGGAGTCAAAGTCATGTCCTAATACTTGCAAGGCAAACACTGAAAGAGCCTACTTCCCATCCCAAATTAATGTTTAAGTGAACTAATGGATTCAGTGTCCTCACATGCATTTAGGACATACAGACATATTCATAGCATTGTGGTAATTCTCTTTCATGATTAGCAATGCAGTAATTAAAAGAAAACCACCTGTAAAACATAAGCAGCTTAAAAAAAAACCATCCACTGGGCAAACATACCAACTCTCACTATCGGAGTCCAGAATCAATTCTTTTCTCACAGAGAAAAAAAAAATCATAGCCAACAGGACTTGAAAGTAAACTATCACACGAGGCAATCACACCAGAAAAACTGGTTCCTAAATAAACATCTAATGCTCTGCACCTCGAATCCAATACCAACAAGGATCAGCGCCCGTATTCAGTATGTACACGGAAATACCTCCACAGAAGAACTGAACTGCAGTCAACAAGCTAGCCCAGTTGGAGAAGCTCCTGCCACCAGGCCTGATGACCTGAATTTGATCCCCAGCACATTTGGTGGAAGGGACAGAATTCCCACAGGTTGTCCTCTGACTTCCACACTTGCTCCCTGGCAAGCACTTGTATAGGCACTTGCATGTGCTCACACACAACAGTAATAATAATAAAAAAAATTGTTTAAAAGAAATGTCTCATGAATTTATCCTCCACTCCAGGTTGTAAGGCAATAGTTCCAGGAAAATGGCAAACGTTATGAGCTGTGATTACCCTGTTGCCTTAATAAGGAGCTGTATTGTATTGTTTCAAATAATGTACCACCAACAAGGTCTGTGTCCTCCGGCCAAACTTACTAATGGAAGCTAGGTTTCAAAGACTATTTCAGTCATTACAAATGAAAACTTGCGCAAAAAAGAAACGTATACCCAAGACATACACTTCACCAGCAAAGTAAAAGAGAAAGCTGCTTAGAACTGATAGTTAATCTGTCATCATCTGTCAACTTGGTTGGACTGAGGGGAGGATTAATAGACCGCAGCTCTGCATGCATCCAGGAGAGTTGTGTTCAGGCTTTCCCTGGATCAAAGGGCTCTGACATGATGAATGCCATAATATATTGCCATTCAAAACTGGAACAGACCGTTGAGAAGGAGAAGCCTAGGTAGAGGAGGCGTGTCCTTGAAGGGTGTGTCTTGACCTTGGCCCCTTCCTGATTCTCCTCTTTCCTCCCAGTCTCCATCAGGTGAACAAGGTTCCTCTACCATCTTCCTCCTCCATGATGCTTCTGTCTTTCCACAGGCCTGAAAGCAAAGGAGCCATCTGGCCATGGACTAACACCCTGACCCAAAATTAATCCTTCCTCTGGGTGGTGATCTTCTTGGGGACGTTGTCATGACAACAGCAGGGTGACTAATACAGAACCCATTATGTGACAGAGTCTCCTACCCTCTGCAAGGGTCCAAGTGCTGAAGAAATGTAGGTATGAGTGTTCTTCAGAGGTAAATGGACTAGAAGGAAGAGAAAATATCTTTCAGGAAGAGGATGGAGTTGGAAGGAGGGGTTCATGCTCATAAAAGCAGAATCACTACAGTATCTTTAGGAAGAAAGAAAGGAGGAAGAGGAGGAAGGGGTTTTTCAAATTTAACCTACAAAATGTTTTCAGAATGTACTTAACCTACTTATTTAAGATGTGATTGTCCATGCTAACAATTACAGAATGTATGAAAATTACAAGTTTAAGGCCAGACTGGGCAGCCTAGTAAAACCCTGTCTGGAGAATATTTCTAAGTTTTCATGTAAAAACATGTTTCTCAATCCTACTTAACATATTATGTGGTATAATATCTCTAAAACTCTAAGTACCCATGTGGGAAAATACTATGGTACAAACACATTACAACAGACATCTGTTAAAGATGACAGCTAAAGCCGTGACATGTAGGGCCACACATGTCCTCTTGCCTGTGGTCAGCGAGCCCTAGCTGCAGATTTAATTTCCTGAGGACAGGGACCAGTTCACACTCATGTCATTGGATTGGAATGAACTCCTTCAGCTGAACTAGGTCCTGGTCACACAGCCATGAACAGACAGGAGCTCCCAGCACGGAGCTTGCATTCCACAGGCGGTGTAGCCACAAAAAAAAAAAAAAAATCTGACCCAGAAATGGAAAGCTAAGGTTCCAACCTATGTCAGCTACATTCAAACCCAATCTGAGGAAGTGGCATTTGTCACTTAAGCAAAAAAAAAAAAAAAAAAGTGGTGAGGAGCTAAGCCAGCAAAAAACTAGGAAGCATGCAGAAGCTTTGAAATAATTTAAAGACCAAACTTGTTTCGAACAGGACAGCCAACCTGCACGTCAGAATCATGGGGTGTACAGATGAGTGAGGTTCTCTGACAAGGCTCAGATAGCCAAGACATGTGAGAATGTGCATATGGCCTGAGTTCAAAGAGTCTGTGCTTTGAAAGAACCACTCCTACAACTCAGCGAAGGATGCTGATGGAACGGTAACAGATGAACAGGGACAAGAGTAAAGATACAGTCTCAGCAAAGAACACAGTTCTTATGTCCAAGTGGAGGTAAAATGACAAGTAGAGGTGTGTGAGAAAATTGCAAATAATTTCAGTGGGGCTGGGCAGGCGGGTGACTCAATGGGAAAAGTGCCTGTCTTGAAAGCATGAGGACTTGAGTTCAATCCTGATCATATGTGTAAAAAGGTCAGGCATAGTGACATACACACACCTGCATTTCCAGACCCAGGGAGGTAGAAACAGGACAATCCTTGAGCTATGGGGCCTGTCAGTCTATCTATAATTGGTGAGCTGTAAGTTCAGTAGGAGGCTCTGTCTTTAAAAAAAAAAAGAAAAACAAACAGGCCGGGCAATGGTGGTGCATACCTTTAATCCCATCACTTGGGAGGCAGAGGCAGGCAGATTTCTGAGTTCGAGGCCAGCCTGGTCTACAGCGTGAGTTCCAGGACAGCTAGGGCTACACAGAGAAACCCTGTCTCGAAAAACCAAAAAAAAAAAAAAAAACCCAAATAAATGGAGGGGCTGTAGAGACGCCTCAGCAGTTAAAATCGACTGTTGTTCCTGCAGAGGACCAGGGTTCAGTTCCCAACCCCCACACTGTGGCTCACAACCATTGTAACTCCAGTTCCAAGGGATCCTTTGCCCTCTTCTGACTTCTGAGGGCACCAGGCATGAGTGTGGTATACATACATACATCCAAGAAAAACACACACATAAAAGATAAAATAACTAAATCTAAAGAAAATAAAGTGGAGGATGATTGGAGACACTGAATGTGGACCTCAAGTCTGTAGGGCATGTGGAACCTTGTTAACAGAAAGGCATAAGAATGGTAAGGTTGAATGAACCCCGGAATCTCAGAATTGAGTGATCGGAGTGAAGCCATTCCCTACCTCTACCTGCTCTGGAACATGTAACCATGACACCCCACTGAGGACCATGGGCACTAGGTCATGTAGCATAAACACCTGGAGTTCTCCATGCTAATAAGGAGTCTAGATAACCCAAGGGTAGAGAGCTTGTCTAGCATGAATAAGCCACTGGGTTTGGTTCCAAGCATTTAACATAAAGAAAAATATGTAACTTTTGGCCAACATGTCAGAGCATATCTATAATCCTAGAGCTAGAGAAGATGAGTCAGGAGGATCTCCAATTTGGAGCGAGCCTGTCCTATTGTACATAACCAAACCACTGTCTTAGTGAAAACAACAATAAAAACAACTTGGATACAGAATTGATGAGTTGCCTTGAGAACCAAAAGCAGGAAGTGAGGAGTAGGACTCAGCTGTTATGCCTACTTCTCCAACATCAGCAACTACAAATTCAAGTGCAAAGTCAAGTCAGCATCTAGGCCGTCGTTCTCAACATGCCTAACGCTAAGGCCCCTTAGTACAACTCCTCATGTTTTGGTGACCCAGCCATAAAACGATTTCATTACTACTTCACAACTGTCATTTTGCTGCTGCTATGAATCTTAACGTAAATATCTGTGTTTTCCAATGGTCTTAGGCAACTCCTGTGAAAGGACTGGTCAAGCCCCAGGTTGAGAAAGCCTGATTGACAGCCTGAAAAGAAAAGGCGGGGCTATAACCTAAGCAGGGTACCATCAATAGAAATTCACAAAATGGATGTTAGAACATAGATGGAACTTGGAATATCTGATCTGCCAGAGCCTTGGGGAAATCATTGGAGTCTAGGTTTCACTTCTGTAGAACAAGGATTCTTAACACCTGTTCTTTCGTAAGATTGTCTAAGAGCAAAATACAGCAAACATCTTCTGTAAAGAGAGGAGAAGAACAAGCCTTGGCTTCTGTCATAAGTGCTTCCACTTCCTCAGACGTTAAGACAGGCTTAAGAGGATGTGGATGCAGCTCAGTTGGTAGACTTCCCTAGGGTGTACAAAGCCCTGGGTTTGATCCCCAGTGGTGGCTCACACAATAATCTCCCTAGGGGGAGACAAGAAAATCAGGATTTCAAAGTGTGTTGGAGGTCAGCCTAGACTATGGGACCCTCTGTCTAGTGTTTTCATTCTATTTATTAAAATTAACAAGTTCATTCCATAATTTCCAACAGAACCATTCCATATCAATTATTTCCCAGGTTCCCTAATTAAATATAAACGATTTGTTGGTAATTTTTATTTCTGCAACTATTAATGCATTTTGTTATCTCAACAGAAAGCAATTAACAGATTTTATTATCTCAACAGAGAGGTGGAAGACACCCAGAGGCCCATCTGCCACGTGACTTGTGCTGGAAAGATCGGACAGCAAGAGAAGCAGAACAGTTTGAACGCTGTGAAGAGAGGCAGAACTGGAAACGAGAGGGCAGCGCCTGATGGAAGTAGACTACCCAGCCCCCTAAGGCCATGGTGACGTCCTGGCCAGGGCTGCCACTGATGGCCATGTCTGGGTCCATGGCTGTGCTACAGTACGGGTCTATGTCAATGTCTGTGGCTAATAATTCCATCAAAGGCCATGCAGATATCCCTCCCTGGTCTAGGCTGCTGCCTGGGACCATGTTGATGTCCCAGGGCTGAAGAGAGCTGGCCCCACCCCCTTGAAGTCTGCCGCACTCCTGCGTGCAGGCCCTGCACCTCTCCCCACGACAGACCAACAGACAGGCAACATGGTAGAGCTGGGTGAGGAAGGGGTAAGGGATTGGGGAGCTGACCCCACTACTCCTCTGTAGTGTGGTGATGGCATGCATGGACTTGGGAGAAATGCAGTCATCCACCACCACCACCACCACCACCACCACCCCACCTGTGGCAGGCAGGACAAATGGCCCTGGGGTCATGAGAAAAGGAGAACTGACCACGCCTCTCCCCAGCCGCAGCATTCAGGAAAGCTGGCCCTGCCCCTCATCTCGGTAGCACGGGAGAGCTCGTTCTGGTGGAGTGGGCACAGGTGAGCTGGCCCCAAAAGCATGAGACGGAGAGCTGTCGGAGCCCCCTGCCAGCTGTGACATTGGGTGAGCTAACTAGAGCAGTGCTTGGGAGCTTTCCCTGGTGGTGTGGGTGCAGGAGAGATGGCGGGCTGACCAACTCAGCTACCACCCAGGCCCAGACCCAGGGCTTTGAGTTGGCCCACCCCAGTATCTACTTCATCTATGAACTCCTGGAATGAGTGCAGGAGCTGGTCCTACAGACCCAAAGCTGCAGGATCTCCATGACACAGGGTAACAACAGGATATCCAAAAGAAGTTCCACGAGGATCTAGTACTGAGAGAGGAGTAGAAGTCAGAGGCCTCAAACTAGACCAGTGCATTACCATGAACATTTGCAAGTGAAGACGTGTGGACCAAAGGTTATACTGTGGGACACACTGTGACACACCACAGCCTCCAAGGTGAGACTTTTTGTTTTGTTTCTCTATTAATTTTATTTATTTAATTATTTTTGTTTGTTTTTTTTTCTTTTCAGGGAAGGTTGCAAGGGTGGAGAGTGGATACAAAGGAACAGGGAGATGAGTGGGATTGGGGTACATGAGGTGTAATTCATAAAGAATCAATAGAAACTAGAGAAGATCTGTGTCTGTAACCTGACTCAAATTAGATAAAAGAATTTGTGAAAAAAATTAACCAGGGATTCAGGCTCACCACCATATATAGGCTCAGAGGGCCTGTTTATATTGACATCAATACACCCATAAACTCAATGTAAATATTCTTACAAATTTAATAAGCATATTTAACTGAGGAAATTCTAATATAAGTAAGAAAAAGCAACAACATATAGAATACAAGGTCTATAACTCAGACATGCAAAAACTAACTTCCAGCTGCATCTCAGAGCAGCAGATTCAAAAAGACCCCGTAAAATCTGCCTGCAGTGCAGTCGGCTTCTAGCATTACATGTCTGCAAATCTCTGAAAAATAATTTAACCTTTCTAAACCTCAGGTTCCCCGTCTGGGGGTGGGGAATACTGATATATATATATACCTTACGTGGTTGTTGTATGTTAAAAATGCATATCTAAGAAAATGAGCAAGAGCCCAATAACCGTTCTCTCTCTCTCTCTGTGTGTGTGTGTGTGTGTGAGAGAGAGAGAGAGAGAGAGAGAGAGAGAGAGAGAGAGAGAGAGAAAGAGAGAGAGAATGTGTCTGTGTGTGTGTGTGTGTCTGTGTGTCTATGTATGTGTATCTGTATGTGTGCAGTTGAGTTTGTCCTTATTTTTACAAGTGGAATGCAGTGGTTGCCATGAGTAGACATCTCTTGCTTTCCACCCTATGAGGGATGGGGATGGTAATAGACTCTATCACTGAACCTGGAGCCGGCAATTTGAGCTACACTGGCTGGACACTGAGGCTCGCTAAGGTCTATCTCATGCCTTTGCCAAGCTCAGATACCTTGCGGATGTTAGGGATTTGAGCTCACGTCTTCCTGTGTGCTCAACAACCACTTTATCCACTGAGCCATCCCCAGCCCATCATTCACTTTTAAGGAAATAACTTAAAGATGTACGGAGGTGGACAAACGCCTGCATGACACTCACGCCACCTTAGAAACCTGAGGTAATGAGCCAGTGGCATCTGCAGCTAACAAAGCCAGCGAGCTACCAAACTTGTATTAGTATCCTACGCAAACAACATTTCAAGCAAGTTATCCTGAATATAATACTAAAATGCATCCTAACTTAACTAGGTGGTGGTGGCATACTCCTTTAATCCTAGCACTCAGGACAAAGAAGCAGGCTTATTTCCGTGAGTTCGAGGCCAGCCTAATCTACTGAGTGAGTTCTAGGACAGCCAGGGCTACACAGAGAAACCCTGTCCCAAAATTAATTAATTAATTAATTAACTGTGCCTAACTGATTTACCACTGATTTCACAATGGGGTATATGGGACCTTTATGAAACGGGACACTAAAGCAATCACCCGAATTGTTTACTTTTAAATTTGTATTGTTATTGCCTTTAAGTATATGTTTTGGAGAGGTTAGAAATATTGGGATAGAGTTTATCATTGTAAATTGCCATTATGTAATTGGGAGTTTGATATACATAAAGATATTTGGTTAACTATTCAAGTTTAAGAGTCGTGCTTTGCCGGATACTTGGAAGGAGTGGTGCAGAGGCCTGACCGGGCGGTACTCTTATTAATTACTACCCACTACAATTTGGCACTGAAATACATCCCTCATCTCACCTGACCACCCAGGAGAACAAGTATGAGCCCTCTGTCCCATGTCCACTACTTAAAGCTTGCGGCTGGAAGATAAACTTCCCATCCAGCACATCCATGGCTTAAGGTGCCTGTGAGTAAGGAAACAAGGCAGAAAGATGCCAAGATTAAAAGTTTCTGTCAAACCCTCTGCAATCGGATCTTACTTCTCATCTTCCTTTAAATCTTTAGCTCTGGGAAAGACTCTGAAAGCAACCAAAAGTGAAGAACTGGCCACACGGCCTACCAAGTGAGATCTACAGCTCCCAATCTGGGTATCACCAAGAAGAGAATGAGACTCAGAAGTAGGGAGATCTGGTTGGTAACCCTTCCGGTGGTGCAGACACATGATCCACTTGGCAGCGGGCATTTTCCAACTGTGAAGTTGCTTCTCAATGACTGTGGTGTTTCAGATAGGTACCCGTCATAAGGCTGGTGCTACCTTGAGACTGGGCAGCTCTATAGATAGATGTTTGTCTTTCCTCCAGATATTTTGGTTCTTCCATGGAGTCAAGCCAGGTTAATGTCCACCTCAGGCCAACAGGATGAGTGTACTAGTTAAGGTTACTATTGCTGTAATGAAACATCATGACCAAAAGCAAGCTGAAGAGGAAAGGGTTTGTTCGGCTAACACTTCCACATCACTGCTCATCACTGAAGGAAGCCAGGCCAGGAACTCAAGCAGGACAGGAACCTGGAGGCAGGAGCTGATGCAGAGGCCATGGAGGAGTACTGCTTACTGGCCTGCTAAGTCTGCCTTCTTATTGAACCCAGGGCCACCACACCAGAGGTGGTACCATCCATGATGGGCTGGGTCCTCCCCCATCAATCACTAAGAAAATGACCTACAGGCTTGCCTACAGCACGAGCTTATGGTGACATTTTCTCAATTGAGGTTCCCTTCCCTCAGATGACTTCAGTGTGTGTCAGGTTGACACAAAACTAACCAGTTCAAGGAGGAAACAAAAAGTGCTTACAGCAAACAACAAAAAAAATCTCTGTACTTGAAGATGCAGCTCAGTGGTAGAATGCTTAAGGCCCTGAGTTCCATCCCCAGTGCATACACACACACACACACACACACACACACACACACACACACACACCACAAACACATACCATAAACACACATACACAAACACATGCACACACACTAATAATAATAATAAAATAACTTTCTTGCTTTTGAGACAAGATCTCTCTACATAGTGCTAGTTATCCTGGAACTTACTATGTAGAATAGGCAGGCCTTGAACTCACAGATAATAGCTGCCTGCCTCTTCCTCCTGAGTGCTGAAATTAAAGGTATGTGCCACTATATCTGGCTAATAAAATAAATTTTAAAAAGCAGTCTAGGCATGTCATTAGTCCTCATGCAGTGTTCAAACCTTTAATATCTTTGTAAAGACTTTTTACAGAAGCTGAGGATGGTGGAGCACAGCGATAATCCTAGCTCTCAGGAGGCAGAGGCAGGTGGAATCTCTATGAGTTCGAAGCCTGCCTGGTCTACACAAAGAGTTCCAGGCAAGCCAGGGCTACATAGTCAGACCCTGTCTCAAAAGAAAACAAAATATTAAAAAAGCTTTGATTTGGGGATGGAGATACTGCTCAATCATCGACTGTTTCCTTTCCCATCATCAACATGGAGGCTTAGCAGCACCTTGTACTCCAGTTCCAGGAGGCCCTCTTCTGGTTCTCTTCTGGCCTCTGCAGGCGCTGGGCGTGTAAGTGATGAACACACATATACGCAAGCAAAACATCCATAGACATGAAATAAAAATTACACTTAAGATATTTTTGTTTAATCGTGTGTGTGGAAGGGGTGTGATGTGCGCATGTGATTGCAGGTGCTCGAGGAGGCCAGAAGAGAGACTTACATTCCCTACAGCAGAGCTAAAGATTGTGGCAAGCCATCTAAGGTAGGCGGGGAGAGGAGCTCCGGTCCTCTTCAGGAGTAAGCACGACCTGCTTTTTACGCTTTTTCATAGTTGTTGCTTCGGTTTTGTTTCTTGTTTTGTTTTGTTTTGTTTTGAAACAGGGTTTATTTCATTATGTAGCTCTGGCTGGCATGGAACTTACTATGTAGACGGAGTTTGTGGGGACCTTACAGAAATCCACGTGCCTCTGCTTCCCCTGTGCTGGGATTAAAGGTTTGTACCCGCAGTACATACTCTTAACTATTTCACTGTCTCTCCAGCTCCAACATCTATAGTCTCTAATTCATACAAACATAGACTGACTTCATTGTTAAAATGTATATAACATTAAAACTTTTTATTTGAAGAGGGGTCTCACATAGTCCAGGCTATCCTTGAATTTGATCTGTAGCCCAGGCTGGCCTTGAATTTGATATGTCGCTGAGAATGACCTCGAGCGCTGATCCTCCCATCTTTATATCCCACATGCTAAAACCTTTAGATGTGTACCCTTGCACAGTGGGTGTGGTTCTGGAGGTGAACCCAGGGCTTCAGGCATGCTAAGTAAGTATTCTACCAACTGAACCACATGCCCAGACTCCACACCTCCTTTTAAATGAAGAAACTGAAGTAATGTTATACATGCAGAGTCTCTTTTTGAAAGGAAGTAAAGACACCTATTTGCAGATTTGTGACCTCTCCTTACTCCTAAGAAAGAACCATGTATGCCAATGGAATTTGCAGAGTTTATACAGATCCTTTTCTAATTCAGCGTGCTAAAGCTGACACTCCTTCCACATCATGGCACAGAGGCTGGCACAGATGGGGACTGCCGGATGCGCCATGACATACACTTAACCTCTTTGTCTCTCTTTGCACCTGAAAGGCCTGTACACATCAAGTCTTTCCAGCTGAGTGCTTTTCCTGACACACATTCTTAACTCCAACCAAAAAAGAGGTGTGAACCCAGAGGGCATGTCACCATGGCAACTCCCCACAACAGACACAAGCTATCAGCTCAGCACTCCCATCTCTGAGATCACATGGAGATCCACCCTCAGAAAAGACATGTGAGCAGATACTCTGTAAGACATTAGCCTTTTCTGTAAGACAAGCCTCCAAGTCAGTGACCCATTACAGAGAATGTAAACTCTGTAGTTAGCTGCCCTGAATGTGAAGACCATTCTGTCTTAAGCAACCCAGGTGCTTGTTATGCATGGGTAATCTGTTGGTAGTGTTCTCTTTCACAAATAAAGTTATCCCAAATCAATAAACTATATGGTCATGCTCAAGGCAGACGCACATCAAAAAAAAAAAAAAAAAAAGACAGGCTTGTGAGACAAAGAAAGGCAAGTGTACTGGAGATGTGTGTACATCCACTGCTCTAGACCACCTTCTAGACTTTGCCCAATGACTGCAGAAAAGAGTAGACTCCCTCAGCAAAGAGCTTGAATCTCCATTTCAAATAAAGAACTTGGGACAAAGCAAACAGGAATCCTCTTTCCATTGAAAAGCTACCCAGAGACTTAGCCTACTTTGTTTGAAGCAAACCTTGGGTGATAAAACTGTTGTATGTGTCAGCATGGCTGGCTGAAGAGTCACCACGTTAGAGCATGTTGACTATAATAAATTCTGCAAAGACAGTCGTCCCAACAGTGCCCACTGGAAGAGTCATAGGAAGTCAGCTAAGGTGCATAGAGAAATGTGGCATAGTGTCAGTGACTGAATTCACCAATTCCCAAAATATCTATATTTGGTGGAAATTGGGAGCTATCTGAAACCAAACCTTCTATGTACGGCTTGATCCAAAGAGGGTTCTTAAGTGTTTAAAATATTTACCAATGCTTTAAACTGTGAGGATATTGGAGATACACATATATATATATATATATATATATATATATTTCAATTTCATCTTTTTCTTGTGGAATCAGAATTTCAGTGCTGAACTTACATCCATTCCTATAATTTCCAGACAGAGCTGAGTACCACGCTGAGAAGGGACACCCCCGTTCAGTTCCCCCACAGTCCTCGTGCAGCCCTCTTCTGAGGCACTGGAGTTTGGAACTAATTCTCAGCAGAGATGGTCTCTATAGAGACCACATCTGGTCCTTCAAATAAAAGATTCTCTGGCAGGAATATGCTCAGTTCAGAGCAACCAAGAATATAGCCCTCCCCTGTGTAGTCTATCCTTTATAATATCAGAAGGTGCTATGCAAGCTGCCAGGAGAGGGAAGCAGCAAATTGTCCTACCCAAGTGTGACACCCGTGAACCACAACAGTGGCCTATAAAGCGAGATATCTGTAACGGTACAATAGCAGCCCTTGTATTTAGGCGGTAACCAATAGCTGTCTGGTTGGGTTTAAGACCCTCTCGGGAGTGAAATCAGGTCTACTGCTGGAAACCTAGCCAACTACCCAAGGCAAGGAAAGTGAACCTATGATCTCAGAGGTGAACCTATGATGTCACCACCTTAGTAGACCGGCATAAATCCTAGCTGCACTCTAATACTTATCCTCATACTGACAGTTATCTTTGTCCTATAGTTCTCACCCACCATCAAAGAAGCTGCTCTTTGCAGAAGACAGAGACCACTGCAGAAAACCACAACTGCTCAGATGCAGAAAGCGGTTGATCGTGAGGTACCCGGCCCCGATGGATACAGCTACAATACAACACCTGCACCTAAAGCTCAGGGAACTTCGTGGAAGAGAGGGCAGAGAGAGCGTAAGAGTCTAAGAGTCGCAGGAGAAAACATGTCACCATGTCTCCTGGAGTGACCGAGGAGCGACAGCCATGACGCCTCAATAACATGGTGAGCTAAACAAGACCTGAACAACAATAAAACCAATAAAATAATACTAAGGTAGAAGGGGGAGATCTCATCGGGCCCCACCATACACAAAGAACTACAAGCAATTAATAACTGCTGAGAAAGAATTAGTCTTTCCCAAGGATGAGCCCCGCTGGTCACCAAACACAAGTGGTCAGTTCTGAATCATACGCATAATAAAAGAAATATTTTATTGTGTGTGTATATATATATGAACACATATATGAAAGAATATGTATAAGTATATATAAAAGAACATATGTATATATATATATATAAGAAAATACATACAGCAGGCCATATGTGTATATTTATGCATACATATATACATACATACATACATACATAAATACAAATAATAATCAAGGAAAAAGAAGGCATGGATGTGAGAGATAGTAAGGAGGGGTGTAGCAAGGACTGAAGGGAAGGGACACAGGAGGGGTTAAAGGGAGGAAAGGCAAGGGAAATTATGTAATTATATTTTGATTTAAATTTTTTGTTTTGTCTTGTTTTTTGAGATTGAGTTTCTCTCTGTCCTGAAATTCCCTCTATACATAAGACTGGTCTTGAACTCAGAGATCTGTCTGCCTCTGCCTCCTGAGTGTGGGGATTAAAAATGTGTGCCAAAAGGTCTGGCTTTTAAAAAAAAAAATTTTTTTTTCTTTAAAGCCATATATGTAAGGGGGTGGGCTGAAGAGTTAGCCTAAACATTCTATTTGTAAAGTAATAGCACGTTCGGCCTCTAACTCTTAACTATACATTAGAGGTATATCCAAGCATGTGTGTAATTGACTCTGAATCCACACGTCCAGGGTCTCAGTAACCACTGCTGAGAGCCCAGAGAACCAATACCTGCAAGGTAACAAGGATACCTCACAGAGCAGATCCAAAGAAAAAAAGGGTGACATAAACCAGCCAGGGTCACCACAAGTCTCTTAAGGCCTGGAAACTGTAGTGTGTTCTTCCTTAGGGCCAGAGCCACAACACTGCATTAGGATACCATCAAGATAGTGAGAACCTTGGGAACTTTCCCATTTCATCTATGAGTTTTAAATAAATGAGCATAAAATGAACCTCACGGGCCACCCTGGTAGGGAATTTCAAGTCATTTGTAATGAAGTATTCTGTTGCAAGCGTTAACAATTAAAACCACCACCAGGAGGCCTCACCCTTACACAAGGAACAGCAGGCAGCTAAGGAATGCTTAAGCTGAGGAGTCTTCCCCAGGGAAGAGCACCGCGACTGGTCATCCAATGCCAAATGGTCGCCCTGAAGCCATACATACAAGTACGGCCAAGCAGACTCAGCAGCTGGATTTCACATATTTATAACAATTCAAAAATAAGCCATGAATTTGAGAGCAAGAGAGTAAGGAGGGCTACATAGAAGGGCTGGGAGGGAGGAAAGGGTAGTGAGGAATGACGTAATTTTATAATCTCAAAGATAAAGAAAATAATAAAAGAAAGTCTAGTTGCCCTCTTCACATCACCAGTTCTGGTTGTTTAAAGCATTTGTCTCTTGGGGACTGGTATAGCAGGCCAAAAGCACGTCCTGTTCTTCCAGAGGGCCAGAGTGTGGTTCCAGCACCTGACAACCACCTGTACTATAGTAGCTCAAGGGCGTCCAAAGCCCTCTTCTGGCCTCTTCAGGCACAAGTTTTGTGCACACACACACACACACACACATCAGTAGATATAAATAAATCCTAAAAAAAGGAAAAATAAGCAAAAGGGTATTTTTCTCTTCTAGAAAGTAATGAAAGAAACTAAAGGCAATTGTGTTTTACTTCGGTTTTGTTATAGGACTTTCGTGGAATGTTAATATCAAACAATATTCTTAAAGTTCAATTATGAAATGAGACTAAAATAAGGACTTATTATAGGGTAGTCTTCTAGTCTTAGTTTCCCAGCTACCAGAAGAATACATGTGATAGAACCTGAGATTATTTATTTATTTATGTTTAGTCAACAAATTATATTTTTAGAAAACAGCACAGGGGTAGGGCTTTACACACACTCACACACACACACACACACACACACACACACACACACCTCTTTCCACACTTCTAAGCCTGTTTCCTAAGGCACAGTTACTATAAGTTTCCCTCTTTCTATTAGAGCAGTGGTTCTCAACCTTCTGATGCTGTGACCCTTTCTTTAATACAGTCCATTACGTCGTGGTGACCCCTAACCATAATGCTATTTCGTTACTACTTCATGACTGTGATTTTGTTATTTTTATGAATCGTGGTGTAAATATCTGCTATGCACGATCGCTGATCTGCACCCCCAGGTTGAGAACTGCTGTGTTAGATCTTCACGTGATTATTAAGGAACGCAAGGTTCTATTTAGTACCAGAACATGGACACGAGGCTAGAAGAGTATAAGACTTTAAACTGACATTTGAAACCTCCTCTATAGCACTGATTTTTAAGATACTCAAATATGCACTTATTGTCTCAGTGGGTGCGAAACATAACAGAAAGGTCTTCAGACTCCAAATTCGCAGAATCATACTTAGCTGACATTTCTAACTCTTCCCTAGACTAGCCTCTGAAATCACACACCCCCAGGCCCAGATACATAGAGGTACTTTGGTGACAGTGACGCGCCGTCCAAACAAGTATAAATGCAGGACTACCGAGACTGAGAACCGGTGCCCGGTAACACACACTTCCACACACACGCACACTTTGGCGAAAGCCACGCAAGCCATCCATCACCAGTCACCCGAATTCTCCCGGGATCCGCGCTTTTCCTTGAGTCCTCTGCAGACTTGCCAATTCCTCCCAGGTCCCAGGACTTCTCTGAGTCTACTTTCCTCCCTCCTGCTCAGGGCAGCCAGCTAATCCCGGAGGCCAACCCAGCCAGGAATCGCTTTCTCTCCCACTCCCATATCCCCAAACGGAACGACGGGAGCACCCGAGCGCGCCACGTGGAGCGCAAACCAGCAGCCAGATCCAAGACACTTCTTACAAGAGAGGTTCCTGCCTTGCCAGTCCCCGCGGCCCCAGTCCCGCCCCTGGCACCCAAAACTTACCTGGTTAGGGTCCGTGGCGCGGAAAACGTGGCAGGCCATCTGTGACTCGGGGTCGTCGGGCTGCGCCTTGATCAAATAGGCAAAGTAGGTGAGGTCGTGGCTGTTGTGGATGAAGCGCGAGATGTGCTGAGCCTTGTGCTCGAAGATGAACACCCCGGTGTTGGGCTGCATGGCCCCGGAGCCTGAGCCCCCACCGACCCCGGCACCCGGCGCGGGGACACAACGCAGAAAGGGGGCGCTGAGCACCAGGAGCACCTCCCGGGCCGCGGGCGCCCCACAGCCGCCCGCCTCGGGCTTCTGGCTCCGCCGACGGATCTCAGCCATGAGCCAGGGGAGCATGGGCAGCGTGGTCCTGCGATCCAAGCAAGACCCTCCCACGTACCATAGCCGGAAGCGCTTGTCGCCAGGCTTGGTGGCACCTGGCTGCGCTGAGGCACTCGGCTCAGGCTCCAGGGGGTGCGGGAAAGGCTCATCCTGAATGCAGCTAGGCGACTCCATAACTCGCGCCTAGAGAAGGCACCGCGCCCCCAACTCTCCCTGTGCGGGAGACGAGGAAACTGCTAACTGTCGCCCCAGGCCCCCGCGCCTGCCTTGGTGCCACCAGCCCTTAAAGTCCGTGCTTCAGCGGCCCTGCCCCATGCGACACTTTCCCGGGCGCGGCTCCGAGCAGTCGGCTGCAGCTCAGTGGACTAACGGGAGACCGAGGCTCACGCGCGCATCCTCCTTCCTGGAGATCGCGCCCCAGGGCCGATCTGTCCCCTCGCCGCCCGTCCGTCCTCGGGGTCGGGGACCAGGGCAGCCGCGGTCTCCTGCTCCAGCTCCTGCAGCCCGCTGCGGCCGGCGCGCTCGCCCAGCACTGGCACTGGAAGGTTGGGCGGAGAGTGGAGCTGTGGGCGGGAAGGGGCGACTCGGGGCGGAGCTGACTCCTAGCAGGGTGACCGGCTGTCACCTGGAAGGTCGGGGGTGCCGGCTTGCGGCCCGCTCAGTCCCGGAGAACTACTTCAATGGAAAATAACAAAAACAAACGTGGCCTCGCGCTAGCGGCTCCTGCACCCGCTGATACTGCAGCCCAGCTCGCCGCTCCTCCTCCAGGGTTCCCGTCCCTCCCTCGCTCCTTCCTTCCTTCCTCCCAGGCTGCTACCCCGCCTCTAGTCCGCTGGGCGCAGAGCTTTACTGGGAAGCTGAGGTCGCCTCCCGGCCTCCTCCTCCGGCCTCCGCCCCTCACCTCGCCTCGGGGGGCAGCCGTACCCAGCCTGAAGAGGGCACTTCCCGGAGCAGGCTGGCCTCTCTCCTCCTGGAGACTCTACTGCCCCCTGGAGAGGGGCCACTCGCAGTGGGGCGGTGGGATTTTGTTTTTGAGCAATATTTGCTTGGTTTTATTCTTGTCTAAAGCCTGAATATTACGATGTTCTGCATCCTTTTTTCTTAATCTCAAGGACTGCCCAGGATTTCAATCACAATTCTATGATAAAATAAATTCCAGTATTCACGTTAAATTTTAACTATACTTGATATGAATTTTCCCATTTCTTAATGCAGCTAACTTCTTAAAATATACAGAAGTTTAACTTCTTTACCTATGCCCATTTCAGAGCTAATGCAAATTTCTTCCCTTTTATGGTATGAGAGTGCATATTTCAAAAAAAAAAAAACACTTTAGGGATAATTTGATTATTGTGATTTTTAAAACAAACCAGTAGAATATAATTCCTTTTCCATTCTAGCAGAGTAGACGGCTTTTGTTATTGGTGCTGCTGCGTATTTATTGTTAGTATTTTTAAGTCGAAGTCTCCTTCCTGGATAGTACTGGTACACTTGATTCCCCCTGCCTCCATTTCCCAAGACCTAGGATAATAGGAATGTACCCACCATCCTGGGTGAACTCTCAGACTTTCTTTATACCTTTCCTGGATGAAAAGGAATGAGCACGAGAAAAACAAAATAAAGGAGGAAACTTTAAACTTACTTTTTTCCAGATGCTTAGAAGAAAAATGAAAACTCCGGGTTTTGTGTGTGTGTGTGTGTGTGTGTGTGTGTGTGTGTGTGTGTGTGTGTTTTGTATTTAGTGGTCTTGTTATTTTCTCTATGGTCATTTTGCTTCCTGTTCAGACAAAGTCAATGTGGTCAAATATTCTACACTTCGGGGACCATCACATAGCTAGCCTCTTTTTAATGACCATCTAAGCTCCAGGATGGCGATCTTATCGATTGGTTGATGTCATTTATTTTAACACTTAAAAATGCCTCTGTGGAAAATACAACCCAAGTCTTCAAGGAGCAATTAAACACTCTGAGAACACAGACAGAGGTAGTCTAAGACCATAGCGGAAGATTTTGTGCACAGATCTAATTTCCCTAGGCTGCACATCTGACACTTGTGAAAAAGAAAGAAAAGAATAAAGCCATGCCTCAATTATAGAAGCCTTAGAGATCCCTCCAAATCAATCAGTGTGTGAACTAGGACTGTGTTTGGAGCCCCACTGGGCTAGTTCCTACTGGCATAATACATTCAAGCTAGAGAGAATAAACT
Organism: Tokudaia tokunoshimensis; assembly: GCA_036184795.1. Lineage (NCBI taxonomy): Eukaryota > Metazoa > Chordata > Mammalia > Rodentia > Muridae > Tokudaia > Tokudaia tokunoshimensis. The sequence continues at coordinate 23,799,797 of BTHU01000011.1, read as the reverse complement.
TTTGGTGATTGGTATGAAAACAGAGATAATGTCATCTAATGGATAACAAGCTAAATGTGGTTGTGCCGGTCAGTCCATTCTTTATTTCAGTGATGTTTATCTTTCCTTTATAAATAGTACTACTGCATGGGAAGACGGCTGCCCCTGCCCTCTTAAAGTTAAGCATGATCACATGATATGACAGTGATGCATGACTTGGGTCATGTTTGAAGTACAAGCATTTAATTGGAAGCTGAAGAATGGACACTACGGCCACTCTTGCTCTCCGGTGGCCCTGGTGAAATTAACACATCCAGATGGAGGTGCCTCGTGACCAGAGAAGATTGGAATGCTGAGCCACCACTCTGTGAACAGCTGTCCTGGAAAACACCAGGAAAAAGACAGATACCTCACTCATAGATGAGAAACTTTTGTCCTATTAAGTCATTGGGATTGTGGACATATTAAATATTAGTTTCCTTATTAACCTATCCTAGCCTGTCAAATAAAATAGACATTCAATAATATATGCTTATCATAACCTATTTTATAAATACTGACGAAGCTGACCTAGTAGTTACATGAACTATGTGGTAAACTATTAGATTCTTACAATTACTGTTTCACCTCCAGAACTTACAGAATCATCCACATATAAAAAGCACTCAATTCTGTAATCATCACTTGAGTTTTGAACACAGTATATGCCTTAGTCAGGGTTTTATTGCTGTGAATAGAAACCATGACCAAGGCAACACTTATTAGGACAACATTTAATTGGGACTGACTTACAGGTTCAGAGATTCAGTCCATTATCATCAAGGTGGGAACACGGCAGCATCCAGGCAGACCCTGAGCTGGGGGAGCTGAGAGTTCTATCCCTGTTTGTTGTGGCTTGCCCTGGCGCAGCTAGGAGAAGACTGGCTTCCAGGTAGCTAGGATGAGGGTCTTAAGCCCTCGCCCACAGTGACACAAGTGATACTCCAACAAGGCCACACCTCCTAATAGTGCCACTCCCTGGGCCAAGCTTATCCAAACCATCACAATGGCACTACAACATAGAGGACTTATTACACCACATATGCAGGTGTACCATGTTTACTATGTGCTGACGCAGACCTCCCCCAATAACCTCCAGTTCTTCCACTCTCAGCCCCAGCTGTTCCAAACAAAGGCCAAAAGAATAGGTGCAGAGACAGCATTCCCAAAGACCTGGCGGAATTCTCTCTTCTACAGGATCTCGGAGAAATCTGTACCTACGATACCCAGAAATGAACTTCATATACAGCTAAAATGATCCTCCACTACCTGAAGTAAAATTGTACCAATATTACCAAAAACTTGTAAGGTGCACTCAAATCCTTAAATAAATAGCACATGAGAAACTGAAGGTCTTAAATTAGTGTAATGGTGTGAGATTAGAAAGGTTTGGAGGTTTGTGGTAGATTTTACCCTGGTTTCTTCCTCCCAATTACAAGGGTCATCCTCCCTCTCCTCTCCCCTTCCTCTCTTTCTCTTTCTCTTTCACTTACACACTTGCGTTCACACACACACACACACACACACACGTACACATTTGGTGGCCACAAACACATGCATTTTTCTTTCCTGCTTAAAAATAAATATGTGAGGCTGGAGAGATGGCACACTGAGGAGAGCATTTTCGAAGAAAGTGCGAGGACCTGAGATGGAATTCTCAGAAGCCACGTAAAGCCAGGCACAGTAGCAGTGTGTATCCCCAGAAACTCGTGGACCAGCTAACCTGGTGGACTCAGTGGCAAACAACAAAGAGACCCTGTTTCAAATAAAGTAGAAGGCAGAATATGTTCTGTGACATGCGCACATGCAGAGAGAGCGAGAGAGAGAGAGAGAGAGAGAGAGAGAGAGAGAGAGAGAGAGAGAGAGAGGAGGTCATCATCATAAAATAATTAAAAATAATAATGATAAATAATTGCATGTCTGTGCCTTTATGCGGTTTCAGCAGTCCCTTCTGGTCACTCCATAACCTCTTCCAGCCTTCACTACTTGAACCCTTCATTCTCCGATGTCCAGTGCACAAGTCACATCTCCTGAGGCTATACTTGCCCAGCCTTGGCTAGGAGCTGCCTCTCTTTGCCCCCTTTCCTGTGCATCCCACTTATACAGTTCATTACTTTCTTCATAATTCCTGGGTGACTCTCTGTGATGCATCAGGATGGTGTCATCTGGGGGTCTAGGAATGAATTCATTTTCTCTGCTGACTTGAAGAATTAAAAAGTCGAGAAAGACAAGGTTGGAGCCATGAGCAGAGTTTTATTGAAAGTGAAAACACACATACAACGCAGCACACAGAGAGACAGTCCATGAAGGGAGGGAACTAGAGTTGGCAGCCGAAGCTGCCCACACGATCAAGATTCTCATGTTCTGAGGTGTGAGTTGAACCTGCTTGATCGAGATTCTCATGTTCTGAGGTGTGAGTTGAACCTGCTTTTGCCCTCAGGCTTGGGCTCTTGCTGGAGGATTGAATAACGTGAACAGTAACAAGAAAGGAGCCTGTCAGTAGATGGGAAGGTTCTGATGAGCAACTCCTACTTGGGGGGTTGGGGATGGAGAAAAAGAATTTGGAAAGTCTACCATCATAAAAAAATGATCATATATTTACTTACCTTAGCGTTTTTCCATGTCTGCCTACTAGTAAGCTGTATGATGACTCTTAGTTTGACTTGTCCCACATTTCTCTCCCACAGCAGCTGATAATTACTGGGTAGATAATAAGTATTCAATGAACAATAGGGTTGAATAAGTAGCTAATTAGAATTAAGAAAAAAAACCAAAGAGGTTTACTATTGCAGAGGTGATATGCCAGATTCTTAATTAGATAATTTCTGGTTAACAAATAGATCTACTGGATAATTATGAAGCTTAGAAACTGAAAGACTGCCTTCCTAAATGGATGGCAGTGTTCTGACTGGGGATAGCATAAGTCTTTGTGGTTGGGGGTTTTGAAATATTCCCAGGGATTCCCCTGTTCTCTGCGACCTTGTCCAGCCCAGGCAGCTGGGTCATTCTAGGTTCTGACTTCAGGGAAAAGATGACACAGCAGAATGCTGAGAACAAAAGAGCCCATTCTTAGCATCTCTGCTTCAAAAGCCAGAGGCTGGCAGAGGCCTGAGGAGGTGTTTTTCTTGCTGTAGATAGTAAAGAAAAAAAACCATCAAACTTGGAAGATGGAGAGACAAAAGGTAAGAAGGTTTAAGCTCTGGGAGTCTCCTGTGGGGAGATCTTCACTCTGTCTCTCAAGGGGAGGCTAAGGATTGGGAGCTGTAGAACCCTAAAGCAGAAGGCTTGCTACTCACCCCCCCCCCATAAGCCTAGAGATTTGCATTTTCCCACGCTTGCCATGGCAAAGAAGTAGGAGAAGAAGGGCCAGATAGGCAGAAGACTAGAAACAGCCTCTGGAACAAACCATTTGTCTTGCATGGCAAAGGAACTGCAACTTATTTTCTCATGCTGCCCTGGGTGGAGTACAGAGACGAGCCAGACTGGCTTGGTGTCACTAGGAGGAGGAAGAGAAAGATGATGATGATGATAATAATATTGACAATGGTGAGGAGGAGGAGGAGAAGAAGGGGGAGGAGGAAGAAGAGGAGGAGGAGGAGGACGACGACGACGAGGAGGGCAACTCATAGATTACGTAAGCTGCTGCTCTGACTGCACCTACTAGGATGTACAATAGAAGAACAGCCCCATTTCTTTCTCCCCATGGCTCCATTTCTTTCTGGAACATTCTGCCGTGAAGCTTCAGACAGGAAAACAAGGAAGGAAGGAAGGAAGGAAGGAAGGAAGGAAAGAAAGGAAGGAAGGAAGGAAGGAAGAAAGAAAGAAAGAAAGAAAGATGGGCTTCAGTAAGGGAAGGAAAGTGACACAGAATATAATGTATAGCATAACTGAATTTTTGATTCACATGAGAAATTTGATTTATTCCCATCTACATGCAACCAGCCCAAATATTGCATTATATTAGTTACTTTTCTGTTGTCATGATAAAACACCAAGACCAAGGCAACTTAGAAGGGTTTTATTACAGTTCACAGCTCCAGAGGGAAAAGAGACACGGCAGCAGAAGCCGAAAGCAGAGAGCTCACATCTTGAACGACATGCACAAAGCAGAGACCGTGAACTGGAAATGGCAGACAAATGAGTCTGTCAGTCTTAAAGGCCACCCCCAGTTACACACTTCCACCAGCAAAGATGGGCATCCTAAACCTCCCCCTAGTCACTGTTCAAGTTGCCGAGACTATGGGCAGCATTTCTCACTCAAACCACCACATTCCACTCCCTGACCTCCTTGGCTTGAGGTCGGATCATAATGCAAAAATGCATTTGGCCCAACTTCAAAAGTCCCCATAGTCTTTCACAGTCTCAACATTGTTTAAAATGCCTCGAGTCTCTTTGGAGACCCAAGACGATCTCTTAGTGGTAACCCTTTGTAAAATCACAAAGTTCTATGCTTCCAAACGTGGTTTTCCTTCCTGCAACAAATCTCTTTCTTAGGCTGATTCCACTCCCTGCGTTCAGCCTCCTTGACAGATATCCCATAAATGTGACATCTCCCATGTGTTGGAGGCTCCACATAACTCAGGCTTCACCTCACAGCTTTACAAAATAGCTTCTCAGGGCTTTGACACGGGGACAGCTCTGGCATACACTGGCCTCTGTCCACTCTCAGAAACCACAGAGGAAGTAGCCTCTTCGCTCTTGCATCCTTCAAGCTTCCAAGCCAGCACTATGAGTGACACTACCGTGTTTGTCTGGTAGCTTGGGATAGATCCTAAAACCCTTGGATCACATTAGCAGCAGAAGCCATATTCAGTTGCTTTCTAGGAGCAGAAACCCCTGGGACTCTGTCACATGGAGAAAGGTTAGCTGGGTTGTTATCTTGCTCTGAGGTTGAGGTCTCTCATTACATGAGGGTGCTAATTTTAGCCAGACTTGATAGCTCATGCCTTTAATCCTAGCACTCAGGAAGGCAGGCATATCTCTGAGTTTGAGGCTAGCCTAATCTACAGAGCAAGTTCCAGGACAGCTTGGGCTAAACAGAGAAACACTGGGATAAAAAGCAAAAAACACCAAGATCCTAATGTCTTTGACCCTGTCAGCACAAGCCTTTGCTGCAACACTAATTTTCCTGGAGCTCTTCTTCACTCCAGACTGTATATTTTGTATATTATGCTTCTTCTTTTCCATTGTAGCTATGCATACGAGGTACTGAAAATAACTATGCCACAGAATTCTCTTCCTTCAAATTGCCTGTACCAAAGAAATTAATCTCTTGCTTTTTAATTTAGCCTGTGGCAAGTTCTCAGGACAACCTTTGCCAACGTTACATGAGCGGGCCTCCCAAGACCACACTGCCCTCAACACCTCTATGCTCCACATCGTACTAGAGTGGCCTGTTAAGCTCTGCTTATAGAGTTCAACCACTCTTCTCGTTTTAAAGTCCTCCTCATCCTCAAAAAAAAAAATCAATATGGTTGGTGTCTTCACATCAGACCACTGTCTACCAACTTCTGTGTTAGTTTCTTTAATGTTGTGATAGCACGAGGACCCCAATGGAGGAGCTAGAGAAAGGACTAAAGGAGCTGAAGGGGTTTGCAATCCTATAGGAAGAACAACAATATCAACCAACCAGAGCTCCCAGGGTCTAAACCACCAACCAAAGAGTACACATAGAGGGACCCATGGCTCCAGCTGCATATATAGCAGAGGATCACCTTTTCAGGTATCAATGGGAGGAGAGGTCTTGGTCCTGGGAAGGCTCAATGCCCCAGGGTAGAGGAATGCCAGGGTAGGGAGGTGGGAGTGGGTGGGAGAGTGGGTGGGTGGGGGAGCTCCCTCATAGAGGCAGGGTGAGAGGGGGATGGGATAGGGGAGTTCCGGAGGAGAAACCGGGAAGGAGGCTAACATTTGAAATGTAAAAAATAAAATAACCAGTTTAAAAACAAAACAAAACCCCATAACCAAGGCAGGTTAGAAGGAAGGAAGTTTGTTTGGGCTTACTGTCCTGAAATTAAGAATTCATCTCGGCCAGGACGCACGGCAACAAGCAGGTAGTCACGGCAACACGCAGGTAGTCCGCAGGAACAGAAACAAGTCTTCAAACTCATGCAAGAAACAGAGAGCAAGCTGGAAGAAGTGCCGTGAGTCTTTTCATCACAATGCCCTCTGCCCAGTTACCTACTTTCTCTAGCAAGACTTTACCAACAAATTATCCCTCCCTCCAAAAAACCACCAACTGGGGACCAAGTGTTCGAATAATCAGCACTGTGGGGAATGGTTCTCCTTCAAACTTCCACATGTACAGATGCTAGATGAGATAGATTGAGGCTTTAAAGAACTGTGAAAACAAGAAGCCGCCCTTCCTCTTTCCGTGCCTCCCATCTGCCCCTCCCTGCCTCCACCTTCCTCCATCAGACTCCATATTCTTGGACCTTCCGATGAGAACTAAAGCCCACATACCCTCCAGGAGTCTTCCAAGCCTGCAGTGCCAGCTTGAGGCTGATAAGGAATCCATTTACATGAGCTGATCAGCTAACCAGGTTCTCTGACTCCTCGAGCATGCGGATCTCAGGCACGAGGATAACCTTTGTTAGGTTACCTGACCCCTACTGGGTAACCTTTCTAATGCATCCCCCTTTCTGATACATAGTCTTTTGGTTCTGTTCCTCAAGAAAGAACTGCCTAATACAAATGGTAACTGGAAATTGGTTGACCATTCAACCACGAAAGGCCCCTGTAAGGTTAATGGCACAAACTCCCAAAAGTGTGATTTAAATTGCAAGCTCTTAATATTCTAACTAATGAGTCATCAGGTCAAAGAATGCTGGAATCTCAGGAAACCACCCTATTACCATCAGAAGTCAGGATGGTTTGGTGCTCTGTAGCTAGGGACTTGCACATTCCTTTTCTGTTATTTTTCTCTTATTTACTTTTCTTTTCTTCCCCTTAGTACAGCCACAAAGCTACTCTTTTCTTTCTCCATGAGTTGACAGAAGGTGATAGCAGCTCTAATCTAATATCTTTACAGCAGAAAATAGAACACTCCCCTCCTGCTCAGGAAATCACTCACACTTGACTCTGAATATTGCTCTGTAAGAAGTCATGGCAGAATTAGATTTAGTGTTCTGATGGCCAAGCCTAGATTGTATGCACATCTATGAAGGTGTTTTGGGGGTAATTTCAAATTTCCTTGTGTTATAATAAATATTCTTGAGTGGGGGACAAAGCAGTTGTCCGTGTAATCATATCCGAAATCAACCCTAAAAAATAATTTAAAAAGAAAAGGAAGAAATTATAAGCCAATTTAATGTACAAGTATGTGTACATAATTCTGAAATAAAATCCAAATTAAATGCAGCAATTTATATATGTAAAAGATAAGTTTACAAATAACAGATTTTATGCAACCATACATTGTTTTATAACAGTGATAGTGCTGAAATTGCATTGTAAGAAACATGATTCATCACTGGAATACATCCTAAAATGTACTTATATCGTTGGGTGAGGAAAAAATAAGATAAAAGTATATTGTGTATAAAAACTTCTAATGTACTTCCACGGACTTAGATGTCATGGCACCCCTAAATGATGAAATATTATTAGACAGCCCAGATATATGCATTCCCTTGAGGACCAAAAGATCATCATATGTCATATGACTACAGAAAATGTCTGTAAACGTATATAAACAATATAAAATTATCTCTAATTAATAAGTATATTAATATGGGGATAGAGAGGTGGCTTAGCAGTTAAGAGGACTGATGGCTCTAGCAAGGGACCTGGTTCTTGATTCCCAGCAGCCAGATGACTCCTATCTGTCTGTAACTCCAGACAGTGCCCTCTTCTGGGCTCTGTTGACACTGTATGCATATGATACACAGTCATACATGCAAGCAAAATGCCCATGGACATAAATAAAAAAATCTTTAATTTCAAAAAAGTATAAGCATATGATTCAGTAGATTAAAATGTCAAAATATTCAAACCCCCTAACCACGTCAAATACCTAAGGAAGCACTTGGTAAAACTTCACTCCTAGTTTATTCTACTAATTTAGCTAGAATCAGAACACTCTCACCTTGATAAAGGTTATTGTTAAGATTTCAATATGAAATGTCCCTCACGGGTTCACGTATTGAAGTCGCCAGCTGATGGATTTTGCAGAAGTGACTCCTGAGGGCTCTGACCTAAACAATGCATTAGTCTTTGAAGGATTAATAATATGATAACATAATTGGGGGGGGTGCTAAAAGTAGGAAGTGGACATTATCTTAGGGTTGCTATTGCTGTAACCAAAAGCAACTTGGGGAGAAAGGGTTTATTTCACTCACAGTTCCACATAACAGCTCATCATCAAAGCAATGAGGCCAGGAACTTAAACAGGGCAGGAACTTGGAGGCAGGAGCTGATGCAGAAACCATGGAGGGTCCTGCTTACTGCCTTGCTCCACAGGGCTTGCTCAGCCTGCTTTTTTATAGAACCTAGAATCACCAGCCCAGGGATGGCACTATCCACAATGGTCTAGACCCTCTCTCATTAACCACCACTAATTAAGAAAATGCCTTAGAGGCTTACCTGTAGCCTAATCTTACACACTCACACACATGCAGATAATAGATAAATAAATATATGTAACATTTTTATTTAAAAACAATATTTTAGAGAATGCATGGAATGCTTCAACTGATTGTTAATCAAATGTACAGTACCTACCACACAGAGAGTGATTCATAAATAGTTTATAAATGAATTCATCTAGAGCTCTGTTGGGCTCCAAAGAATAGAATCAATTTGTTTCAGCAGTTAGAAATTTTTCTAGAGAAAACAGATTTTCATTCTTGTCTTAATTTAGGAAGATGTGCTGTGAAAATGTACATGTCCACAATAGGCTACAGCTCTGTTGTGATAAACCCAATTTAAAGGGTAAAGGGAAGCACAAAGTTAAAATGAATATGAAAACACAAAGTTAATAATGCACACTTTCAGCATATAGAGTCCCACAACCGCCAAACACAGGACCACAAATTGCAAAATACTGTATGCTTGCATAAAATTATCAATATGGAGATATTAAACACACTCTGTCCACACTTTGCCACTGAGTGAAACCTCATGTTTATGCATTTTGTGCATTTGTATTGGTGTCATGACTAGTTTTCTCTACCGGAAAACCATGATTGATTTTCTCTAAGGAAAACCTTTACAACTAAGGGCAATATTAATGTCTCAATAAAACTGTCCTCCTGGGAAATTACTTCCTTGCTTAACTGTTATTTTCAATAGGCTCTTTTTACAAAATTTAAAAATCAATTTATTCCAAATTTCTTGCAGACTGATTGTTCCTAGTTTTTGAAATATTTATTTATTTACTTATCTCTCGGCTTTTGAGACTACCTCCACCTATGTTGCTGAGGGTGGTTGTAGGCATTTTTTTTTTAACTTAAGCAGTCTTTAATGAACGCGGTGCATGAGATGTCTCTACTCCTGCAGCTTCTCAATTGTTTCCTCTTTGTATTTGCCCTTCTCCTTCCCTACTTGTCAGGACTTGGCTTTCCTCTCTAGGATCTTCTTGCAGTCCTTGTCCAGATTTAGCCTGGTGATAACCACCTTTGTAATATCCTCAAACAACCTGAACTTTATCATCCTTTCGAATGGGCATAGACCAAACATTATACTTCTGTCTCTACTCTTTGGAAAGGGGGGAAGACATAATCTTCCTCCAAATGTGAGAAGGCGCATTGAAATTCCGTTTGCGGTTCTTGCTTCGGTCAGAAGTCACAAAGGGATTGAAATTCATTTTGGCGACTGTGATCCACCAAGAGATCTACACGCGACTTCCGGTTCTCTAGACATAATGTTTTTATGCATTGTGCAAAGGTTATCCTTGTTTGTTTAAATGTTGATTTCTCTACCCTCAAATCTTGTTTCAACCCAGACACATCATTGTAATGTATCAAGAACCTTCTGTCGAAAGTTTGTGTAAACAAATCTTACCATTTTTTCTCTGCCCTGTCAATAAATGTTGATCACCCAATGGCTGGGCAGTAGAGAGAATAGGGTAAGATGTATACCAGCATCAGTGGGGTGGGAGTGGGGATGGGGGTGGAGATGCAGATCGCTGCAAGGAGAGGGTCCAAGAAGACACCATGAGAAAAAAACATCTGAAGCCCAAAGAGCCAGATCAATAATAATAGGTAGGTATCATGGGTTCGTAGCTGGGAGGCAGTCAGACTAGAGGTTAAGGTAGATCATTTAACTGCTCAGCTATTGAGGTGTATCTTGATATAAAACTTGATTTCTCTGTGTGGTTATCAGGGACTAACAAAGGTAAAGAAATACAGCCGCTGGATTAATTCACAGTTTACATTTACATCAAAAAGAATTCATTTTACAGATGATCTTGAATATACAGCCCTCTGGCCTCAGGCTCCCCTTCCTAGTCTTCAGATTACAGACATGTGCTACCATGTGTCAGTTTCATTGTTGTTCTAGATATACATCCTCCTACCTTCCCAATATGCCATGTGCACTGGATTGTCACCGTGATGCTGGTTTTCATAGACGTGCTTACAGGAAGACTATCTGGCTCAAGGCTGAAGCTTTGGGCACTGGAAAAGGTAAGGCCCAGGATGAGGAAGGAATTCCTCCTGGTCAGTGCAGGCTGAGTTTGATGTTGGACTTTGTCTGACTATAACATTCAAAGATAGTCTACTCTCCATCCTGTGCTGAGAGTCCGTGGTGCTGAGAAGAGGAGGAAGCCACTCTCAAGAAGACCGAGCCTAAGAGAAAGCAGGTCAAACTGGCAGAGCTGGAAGGCCGTAAGGAGGACAGAAATGAGGAAATGAGATGCTGGCATCTAGAGCCTTGGTTCTCAACCTGTGGGGCTCCACCCCTTTGAGAATCAAATATCAGGTATCCTGCATATCAGGTATTTACATTACAATTCCTAACAGTAGCAAAATTACAGTTATGAAGTAGCAAAGAGAATAATTTTACGATTGGGGTCACCACTACATGAGGAACTATATTAAAGGGTGACAGCATTAGGAGAGTTGAGAACCACCGCTCTAGACTGTCTTCACATGAATGTGGTGCTGGGGTTTTCAAGACATTAACTTTGACAGACATAATTGCGGCAAGCGTTGTCTGGCTTACTGTTTCAAGGAACACCAAGACAAGTAACTGTGTTTGAATTAAGAAAAACATAGGAAATTAATATGTAGGGAGGTGTGTGTGTGTGTGTGTGTGTGTTTGTGTGTGTGATTTTAAGGACGGGACTTGTGAAGCCTTAGCACTTACTGCTGAACTGTTAGCAAATGACAGATCTGGGAAAGGGGTAGCACTGTATCCAGCTGTGGATTCACTGGTGAGCCCACCAGAACTGAATGGAGAGCTCCAACTCCATGACAGTACTGTAGGAAGGCCTAGTTACACTCTGTGGGACAGGAAAACAAGACAGAAAGTCAAGAACATAGGAAGGAAGCTTGTGAGGAAGAAGTGGGGCTACCAGGGGTGGGGGGTAAGACAGCGGAGAGAAGAGTAGCCACGATGCATTAGACACATTTTGTGTGAAATTGTAAAACTAGAACATTTATTAGTAAGGCAAGACAACAGCTAAGATGTGGGGCAGTGCTTTAAAACAATGCTGATTCTGTAGAAGTTTAATCTGACACACTATGTAGTATTCTTTCTTGATGTGTGATGGATGCCTCAAAAAACATGTTGGGATGAATATATGTATATTTATGCATGTGCGCGCGCGCGCGCGCGCGCGCGTGTGTGTGTGTGTGTGTGTGTGTGTGTGTGTGTGTGTGTGTGTGTGTCACTTCTCCCAGATCTGTTATTTGTTAACAGTACAGCAGTAAGTACTAAGGCTTAATGAACCCTTTCCTTAAAAATCACACACACACACACACACACACCTATATATTAATTTCCTATGTTTTTCTTAATTCACACAGTTACTTGTCTTGTTAATGTTGAAGATATCAAGAGATGTGAGAGAATTGTAGGGAGCTTGAGCAATAACTCAGTCAATAACGTCCATGCAGCACAAGCCTAAGGATCTGAATTGTATCCATAGAAGCCACACAAAAGGCCATGCATGGCGGTTCTAGCTTGTAATCCAATTGCTGAGGAAATGGAGACACGCAGATCTTTGGGGGTTAGGAATCACTTGGTTGGACACGCACTATTTCCTGAGTAACTACTGTGCTCCGTGTGCTGGGCCAGTCTTGCCACCCTCATGACACTTGCCTTAAGAGCGATGTAAGGGACAAGAAAGGTAACGCTGCACATCTCACAGAAGCTGGGAGGCGCCATAACAAACGTCTAAATTATGCGCCACTGATTTCAGGACCACGTGGCAGGCGGGAAGGACATTTTCAGTAGAGGCTCCAAAAATAGCAAGGAAATTACTGCAAGGGGCTGCGGGAATGCTAGAGCATTTGTAAAGGCACTTAAACATACGATGACTCACAAGGCGGCAAAGTGCCACTTGATGCACTTTAGGATGTGAGCAAAGAGATTTCAGGCAGAAAAGTAAGAAAGCTTAGGATACAATAAGATGCTTCAAGGAGGAGATACATTCAGAATATAAGTGGCCAATTTGAAAACAAAGAATTATAGAGGGGTTAGAATTTGATAGCCTGGGGGTGGGGGGGGAGCCTTCATGTTTCCAAATTCTCATGCAAAATTCTCAATGTAAGAGATGGCATTAACGGGTTGCAGAGAGACTCAGTGAATAGAGCACTCACTGCACAAGCTGGAGGACCAGACCCAAAGTACCAGAACTCTAGAGGTGGCCAAATCCGTTTCCCAGGGACTTGCTGGCTAGCATAAGTGAGTCATCAACTCTGGTGCGGACATAGACCCTGCCTCAGTAAGTGAAGTGGACAGAGATCAAGGAGGACACCTGAAATCTATTTCTAGCCTCCAAATGCATTTACACACACACACACACACACACACACACACACACACACGTGTACCCACACATGCAGACATGCGAATATATATATGCAACTGTGGGGCGGTGAGCTGTGCACAGGCACCCTGGTCCCCGGTTGAGCTCAGGCTTAGAACCCTGGAGACCAATAGCCAGCAAGTGGCTATTGCCTGCAAGGAACAGCGGGTGTTTTTGGCCACGCCCCTTGGGCCCCTGGCTCCTGTTGCAGTTACAGCCTCCCACAGCCCCCCACAGAGAGGTGTGTGGCCATCAGTTACACAGGAGCAGCACCAAGCACTCCCACGTGCAAATAAGGTTTCCGGGATCTCTCAGACCAAGCCAATGAGAAGTACTGTTGTCAGACCCTGACCCACCCCAAAACGGTATAAGAATCCTATTCAGAAGAATTAAAGGTGTGCAAGAACTACTCCATCGTCTGAGAGCTTCCGTCATAAGAGCTCTCCTCTCTGGCTAGCTGGCCTCTCGTTGACCCAACCCGGACCGACTCAGCACAGGGCTGATGTGGGATAACAGAGACAGCACCTGTGGAGACAGAAGTGGAGCCAACTACAGCAGTGGAAGCTGCGGAAATGACTTCCCCTCCCCGCTAGCACTCGCACTCCTTTGCATGAACTCTCATACCTGGCCAGGCCAGAGATCTCCATGGAAAGCCTCTGGTACACAGACCCACATGCAACACGCATATATGTAAATGTACACCACACACACACACATACACACATGCAAAAAAAGAGAAAATGGCCTCATTACTGGGGATGGTGACTCAGGACTGTAATCTCAGCTCTCAGAAGGCTGCGGCAGAGTGTGTATAACAAACTCAATGAGTGTCTAGACTGCTGATGCATGTCCATCTAAGAGCAAAACCCACCCTAATCAAGCTTTAAATATAACGTGTCCATTTTTCTGTTGCTCACAGTCAGGGTTTCAGGACTTGGCTGCACAGGGTGCAGAACCAAGCCATGGGTTTTGAATAGGTTTATAGTACCAGCCGTGAATTCATCCAGGAAAGGAGGTATCAATTCCATTCATAAAGCAACTGGTTACCCCATACCAGTCATGCTGCTATTGCTGGAAGGTTAGTACTGATGCATGCAGAGTCCAGCACTGGGTAAAATCAGTGATATCTGATATTCAAGAGAACACAGTTTGGAATGCGTCCCCTCTGATGCTGATATTTTTCCAGTTTTCAATGTATACCTCTTAGAGAAAAGCTGTTGACTTCTTCCTTAACATTGTGGAACGATTCACTAATTATTCATTCTAGAAGTAACACAACATTCTGTCATTCTCACCCAGCCTTTTGCTCTTCCTCTCAACATCTGTCTTAAAGAGGTGTAGGTGCCTTTAAGTTTTGGTTCTTGAGTGAACATGCATTGGCAAACACTCTTTAGACCAATAGTAGTTTCACCGTTATTTAGTCCCCTAATTTCTTTTCATACCACTCAGTGATGGAGCGTTATATATAGTAAAGTAAATGTAGGACCTTGAGCACATTAGCCAAGTACTCTACCACTGAGATGCATCTCCAGTCCAAATTTTTGTTTTAATAAATACAGCACATTTGGGACTGAAGAGATAACTCAGCAGTTAAGGGAGCTAGCTGCTCTTCCAGAGGACTTGGGTTAGATTTCCAGCACCCATGATTATGGTGTCTCATAATCTTCTGTAATTCAGCTTCAGGGAATCAAATGCCTTCTTCAGACATATGTGGATACCAGGTACACATGCTACACAAACATACATGCAGACAAAACTCTCATACCATCACATAAAGTTAATTATTAATTAAAATAAAGCACAGTTATTCATAAAACAAATTGGTGAATTTCAGGAAGAGGAGTAAGAAATAAGAAGGATATATGAAAAGCAGATCAGATTATCTCACAGATATTATCTGAAAATAAAGAATATTACTTCTAATTATATATTGGAGGAGCAGAAGAAGAGAAGGAAGATGTTTTTAGCAAATCTCAGTGGTTTTCATTATGGGAAACAAATGGAAAAAATCACCCAGGGTACGACATAATGATAAGCAACCATATGAACAGAAATGCACAGCTCATCAGAGAAATAAAACTCAGAGGGAGTGATAAAAATAATATTTCAGAAAGGCATGCATCACACATATATTAACATATAAAATACGGCAGGACTGAGTGAAGAAGACAGTGTGGGCATGATTTTATTTCATATTATTAAAGAATATTTAACACCAGTCAAATCTGAAACGATCAGAATTTCCTAATGGATCAGACTGAGCAGGAAGATGTCGATACACAGTACCTCATTACATTTATTAGAAGGGTCCCAGACTCAACCATCTTCAGAAGTTAGGCACTGAGAGAAGCTGACTACTACGAGTAGGAAGACATTTTCTGTATCTACGTGTAGAATTATTGAAACTCCATAATTTTACCTGTCCTGTCCTTGCCATTGGTTGCCACTGGAGAATGTAGGTCCACTTTTTCTAGATCTTTCAATGCTTTTTGTGGGTTTTTTTAAATTATTATTTGTGAATGTCACAGCATGTGCCCTAATCCCACACATTTCCTAGTCTTTCCATATCCATCCTGTGCCCTTTTAAGCTTTCCTGAAGAAGAAAATATAAATAAATAAATAAATAAATAAATAAATAAATAAAACATCTTACCTCGGAAGCCGCAGTGTGTCACCATGTGTCACACAGCATGCCCTTTTGTCCAAACAGCTTACTTGGAAATGTTTGTTGCAGTGAGTCCTTGGTCTGGTTCAAGGCCTCTGGTTTCTGTACACTCTCAATATTGGATCTCCACTGGGACTCCTCTAGGATATCCCGTTGTTACCCTATGTCATGGAGATCCTGCAGCTTTCGATCTGCAGGAACAATCCCTTCATTGCTCCAGAAGTTCATAGGTAGGATAGATGTTGGAGTGGGCCAGCTCAAAACCCAGGATCCGAACCTAGGTGGTAGCTGAGTTGGTCAGTCCACCAGCTCACTAGCACCTTCACTAATGAGGTTTTTAATGTCTTTTGAAAATCTTGAATTAATTAGTAAATTCGTTGGAGAGCTGGAGAGACAGCTCAGTGATTAGTAGCACTTGTTCCTCTTGCAGAGGACCCAGGTTTGGTTCCCCACAACTCACATGGTGGCTACCAACTATCTGTAGCTACAGTTCCAGGAGACCTGATGCCCTCTTCTTCCATCCTCTTGGGCTTCTAGATGCATGTGATACACAGACATATGGTCAGGCAAAACACCCAAACACATATACCCTTCCAGAGCCTTACAAATACAGAAGCAGATGCTAGCAGTCAACCATTGGACTGAGAGTGGGGTCCCCAGTGGAGGAGTTGGAGGGAGAACTGGAGTAGCTGAAGGGGTTTGCACCCACAGAATGACGATGTGGGCCAACCAGACTCCCCAGGGCTCCCAGGAACTAAGCCATCAACCAAGGGGTACACATGGTTCCAGCCACATTTGTAGTGGAGGAATGCCTTGTCGGGCATCGGTGGGAGGAGAGGTCCTTGGTCCTATGAAGGCTCGATAGATACCCCAGCATGGGGAAATTGAGGGGCAGGTAGGTGGGATTTGGTTGGGTGGAGGGGCATCCTCATGGAGGCAGAGGGAGAGAGGATGGGTTGGGGTTTTCTCGGAGGGGGGGAACTGGGAAAGGGAATAACATTTGAAATATAAATGAAGAATATATTCAATTAAAAAAACATAGATCTTTTAAAAATTACTTCTCTTAGAGACATAACAAATAGCCACACTGATGAACAAAATAGCCTCCTAGGTGGAAGGAAAAGAAAATCCTTTATACAGCCATGACTGTGTTTAAAGTTTTAACAATAAGCACATAATAATAATAAGTTGTGGTATTGCTTTCTGAATTTCTTCTTCTTTTTTTAATCTCAAGGAAATATTTATTAGGGTACAAATCTCAGGGCAGGCAAAATGTAAATCTGGGCAGCATCTCAGAGAAGGACAATGGAGAAGAGAAGAGAAAAGCCCATGCTGTCTGAAGTGAGCCTCCATGGAGGGCAGACCTACAGAAGCAGGCAGAGTGGAGAGAACTTTAGATAAAGAGGAGGAAGACATGTTGTAGAAAGCACGCTTAGCAAAGAGATATAAAAGAGAGAGAGGGAAGGTTGACTCCTCTGAATGGTTCAGAAGAGAGAGAGGATTTATGAAACCACATGGCTACACGCTATCAGGGACTGCCATTACACTGTCGTCTTGAAAGTAATTGTTTTTGCAGGGTGGTGGTGAGTACACTTGGGAGGCAAAGGCAAGCACACCTCTGTGATTTCGAGGCCAACCTGGTCTACAGAGCAAGCTCCAGGACAGCTATGACTACACAGAGAGACCCTGTCTCGAAAGTCAAAGTGAAAGAAAGAAAGAAAGAAAGAAAGAAAGAAAGAAAGAAAGAAAGAAAGAAGGAAGAGTACTTGACTTTTGTTTCCTTTTCAGTTCTTTTCATCTTCGTTTTGTTGGTTGGTTGGTTAGTTAGTTCCTGGTTTCATTTTGTTTTTGAGACAGGGTCTTGCTATAGAGCTCTAGATGGCCTGGACCTCGCTTTGTAAACCAGGCTGGCGTCCCAAATGCAAGAATTATTGGTGAGTGCTACCACCTATAACACCCTTTTGTATTCATTATTAATTTTCTTTGATTTATATTTGTTTTTGAGACAAGGTCTTAGTAAGTAATGTAGGTGTCCTCAGACTCACAATCCTCCTGCCTCAACTCTTAAGTGCTGGGATTACTGGTCAGGTATGTGTTGAAGTTCAGGAATCGCCACACAAACCACTCAGGCCCTGGTCTCAGTTAAGCAAGAATTGTTTATTGAAGGCACACTGCCATGACTGATCCGTCAGGATCACAGCCTAGACTCAGGAGCTAAGGCTGGACCTTGAACATTTCTCAGAGTCAGCTCATACGGGGGCACAATGACACAATGAGCACTTGTGCAGGTGCAGGAAGTGCTGCCTGGTAGTCAGCTCTGACTCAAGCTATTTTGGCTAATTAGAACAGTTCTAACTGACCTTTTTTCTATTGGTCTTAAGTGGAGATTATGTTTGTCAAATTTCTTAAGACTAACCAACTTCTGAACATACAGAACATAGCAAAGTATGTGGTCAGCTTGATGCTGCTCTGAGTCAAGTTTTTTTTTTTTTCAACAATATGAAACATCTGGCAGGCTAGGTTTGCATTTTCTTCTGATCATTGTTTACTCGGTAGGCCTGGTGTCTTTTTGACATAAGGTTATTCGTTCTCTTAAGGATAATTTCCATTCTCAGGGAACAGCAACTCTACTGAAATAAGTAAAACTCTATTTTATAAAGTGCTATTTGGCCTTCAGGTTTCCAGCTGTGCCCCGGAGCTGACCCTGTGCCACAGCTCTCCCTACCAAAATCCCGACAGGAGAGAATGTTGACACACCTGAGAGCACAGGCGAGACCACCACTTCTGCTCAAATTTCTAGCCCAAGTGGGACCTTCCCAGAGCCATCAGGACACAGGAACCAAGGGGCAGCCTGGGACAGGATCTTTCCAGTTTCTGTCTGCGCTCCAGAGCTGACCCTGTGTCACAGCTCCCCATACCCAAATTCCTTCCCGAGAGAACTGGTCTCCTAGGAGTACTGACATACAAACTTACAGGAGGGACAAGACACAGTCAGTGACAGCAAGACCAGCTACCACCAGAGGTAACCAAATGGCGAAAGGCAAGGGCAAAAACATAAGCAACAGAAACCAAGGCTACTTGGCATCATAAGAAACCATTTCTCCCACTACAGCAAGACCTGGATACCCCTACACACCGGAAATGGAAGACTCTGATTTAAAATCACATCTCATGATGATAATACAGGACTTTAAGAAGGACCTAAATAACTCCCTTAAAGAAATACAGGAGAACATAGGTAAATAGCTTGAAGCCCTTAAAGAGGAAACACAAAAATCCCTTAAATAATTACAGGAATGCACAACCAAACAGGTGAAGGAATTGAACAAAACCATTCAGGATCTAAAAACGGAAATAAAAACAATAAGGGGACCACAAAGGGAGACAACCCTGGAGATAGAAAACCTAGGAAAGAGATCAAGAGTCATAAACACAAGCATTACCAACAGAATACAAGAGATAGAAGAGAGAATCTCAGGTGCAGAAGTACCATAGAAAACATTGACACAACAGTTAAAGAAAATGAAAAATGCAAAAAGCTCCTAACCCAAAACATCCAAGAAATGCAGGACACAATGAAAACACCAAACCTAAGGATAATAGATATAGAAGAGAACGAAGATTCCCAACTTAAAGGGTCAATAAAAATCTTCAACAAAATTATAGAAGAAAACTTCCCAAGCCTAAAGAAAGAGATGTCCATGAACATACAAGAAGTGTACAGAACTCCGAATAGATTGAACAAGAAAAGAAATTCCTCCTGTCACATAATAGTCAAAACACAAATAGTCAAATGCACAAAACAAAGAAAGAATATTAAAAGCAGTAAGGGAAAAAGGTCAAGTAAAATATAAAGGCAGACCTATCAGAATTACACCAGACTTCTCACCAGACACTGTGAAAGTTAGAAGATCCTGGGCAAATGTCATACAGACCCTAAGAGAACACAAATGCTAGCCCAGACTACTATACCCAGCAAAACTCTCAATTACCACAGATGGAGAAACCAAGATATTCCATGACAAAATCAAATTTACACAATATCTCTGCACAAATCCAGCCCTACAAAGGATAAGAGATGGAAAACTCCAACACAAGGAGGGAAACTACAACCTAAAAAAAGAAAGAAGCCCAAAAGAAGATAGCCACACAAACATAATTCCATCCAAAACAACAAAAATAACAGGAAGCAACAATCACTCTTAACATTGATGAACCCAATTCCTCAATAAAAAGAACCCTATCAAAAAATGGGGAACAGAGCTAAACAGAGAATTCTCAACTAAGAAAACTTGAATGGCTGAGAAGCACCTAAGAAATGCAAATCAAAACAACCCTGAGATTCTGCCTCACACCAGTCAGAAAGGCTAAGATCAAAAACACAGGAGACAGCAGATGCTGTCAAGGATGTGGAGAAAGAGGAACTCTTCTCCATTGCTGGTGAGATTGCAAGCTGGTACAACCACTCTGGAAATCATTCTGGCAGCTCCTCAGAAAACTGGACATAGTACTATCTGAGGACCCAGCTATACCACTCCTGGACATATACCCAGAAGATGCTCCAACATGTAATAAGTACACATGCTCCACTATGTTCATAGCCACCTTATTTACAATAGCTAGAAGCTGGAAAGAACCCAGATGTCCCTCAACTGAGGAATGGATACAGAAGATGTGGTACAGTTACACAATGGAGTACTACTCAGCTATTAAAAACAATGACTTCATGAAATTCGCAAGCAAATGAATGGATCTAGAAAATACCATCCTGAGTGAGGTAACTCAGTTACAAAAGAACACACATGGTATGTACTCACTGATAAATGGATATTAGGCAAAAAGCATGGAATACCCATGATACAACTCAGGGACTACGTGAAGCTCAAGAGGAAGGAAAACCAAAGAGTGGATGCTTCAGTCCTACTTAGAAAGGGGAACAATATAATAAAGGGGAGTAGAGGGTGGGAGGGACTTGGGAGGAAGAGAGAAGGGGTAGGGGGAAAAGCAGGTATGGGAGGAGATGGAGGAGATGTACAGAGGGTCAGGAAATTGAACAGAGGTGTGTAGCAATGGGGGATGGGGAACTGGGGATAGCAACCAGAAAGTCCCAGATGCCAGGAAAGCAAAAGCCTCCCAGGACCCCACTGGGATAACATTAGCTGAAATACCCCACAAAGGGGTGGGAGAACCTGTTGAGACCATAACCAGAGGTCAGGCATGACCCCCTCATTGAGAGATGGGGCCACCCACCCACCTGCAAAATTTTAACCCAGAATTGCTCCTGTCTAAAGGAAATACAGAGACAACGAGTAGACCAGAAACTGAAGGAAAGGTCATCCAGAGACTGCCCCACTTAGGGATCCATCCCACATGCAGACACCAAACCCAGACACTACTGCTGATGCCAAGAAGTGCTTGCTGACAGGAGCATGATATAGCTGTCTCCTGAGAGGCTTTCCCAAATCCTGACTAATCAATACAGATGTAGATGCTCACAGCCAACCATCAGACTGAGCACAGAGACCTCCAATGGAGGAGTTAGAGAAAGGATTGAAGGAGTTGAAAGGGCCTTATCTGGCATCAATGGGAAGGGGAGGCCCTTGGTCCTGTAAAGGCTTGATGCCCCAATGTAGAGGAATGATAGGGGCATTGAGTTGGGAGTGGGTGGGTGGGTGAGGGAGAACCCTCACAGAAGCAGGGTAAGGGGGATGGGATAGGGAGTTTGCAGAGGGGAAACCAGGAAAGGGGATAACATTTGAAATGTAAACAAAAAAAAATTCCAATTAAAGAAAAATAAATGGGAATTTCTTAAAAACAAAGTGCTATTTGAAGTTATTGGGTCATGGAATTTAGGACTTAAAAGATGACTGATTCTCTCAAGTCAGGGTTATTTGTGATTCAGTAATATCCCTGTAGAAACTTCTACATCTTGCCAAGGTCCCCTGGTGACTGTATTTTATATCTCGTTGACTGCCAAGATGCATAAATGCCTTAAAGGATATAAGAACTGCATTTCTTACCTCAGACTCCCTGGGTAGGTGGCCCAACTTGACCATGAAAGTGTTACTTGCATTTTTTTTTCACTTTAACTTGGGCATTTGTAAAAAGGATAACAGTACATACTTTAAAAGATTACTGTAAGAATTAAACTTTGTAAAGTGCTTTGTAAGGTGCCTGTCACACAATAAATCATGTCTAAGTGCTATCAGAAAGTACCAGTGATTTTCTCTAGCTCTGTAACAAGAGGGCCATGCACGTGGGGATGGATATTTTCATGCTGAAATACAAACGCCACCCCTGGGGGCAATGTTTTGTTTTCTAGTTTAGACACTTATACAGCAGAGAGACTGAAATGAACGAAACTGGTAAAGGGTGTCATTGGTCAGGTGAGTGTAGGCCCAGGAGGGACGCAAAAGGCAACCTCTTGCTGTCCGGAAGCAGCCTTGGGGCCCTAGCTTGAGGTTCTAGCTCTTTTAGACAAGAGTAGTTGAGACTCACAGGTTATAAAAAAAAAAAAAAAATGGGGAGGGGGGTGTGAGGGGGTATAGGATAAAAGGTGGATTCTCATATCTCCTTTTAGATTAAGATTGTATTTTTGGTAGAAACTTAAAGTTATTTTGTTCAACTCCTGCGTAATGTATTTTACATATACAACTCATTTTAAAATCTAACGTAAAGTGCTAGTCTTATGAAAGCTACTATTGCCAACTGTTTAGGATGATTAGAAAAGCAAGTTAGTAGTTCGTCACCTGTAAATAATCTTTCTTGTAGTCTTGTTGGGTACTAGTTCAGCTAATTACAGAAATAAGCTTTATTTAGCCTCCACATGGTTTAAAGTTAATTCACATATCAATAGATTTCCAAGAAGATGGAAATCTTTCCCTGGTCCTGGAAAGACTGGATGTAGGGGAATACCAGGACAGAGAAGCGAGAGGGGGTTGAATGGGGAACAGGGGGAGGGGAGAGGGCTTATGGGACTTTCCGGGAAGGAGGAACCGGGAAAGGGGAAACCATTCGGAATGTAAATAAAAAAAAATATATAGAAAAAAAAAAGTTAAGCACAAAGTAAATAGCTAGAATCAGCAACATGTGTCCATTTAAATGCACTGAGAGGCTGTCGTCAAACACCTCAGAGACCTGCAGAGTATGCCGTTTAAGTAGCTCCATTTCACATAATGAGTTTATGGGCTGCCCCAAGGGGCTCTATTTCTACTAAACTCTTTTTTTTTTTCTTTCTTTTTTAAGGAAAACACTTTGCAGTTCGGGTCCTTTATTTCTGTTTTGTACATTAGGCCATGAATTCGTATGGAATGGGCTCCAACAGCTAAGGGTCCTTTCCATTAGTCCTCACTCAGTGTGCTTCCCTGGGTGGCGCAGGCTGGCGCTTCAGCCGAACCCAGGTGCCCTTCTCTTTGGCCTCCCTTTTCTTCTGATCGGTCTATTTCACCCGCTCCAGGAAGCTGTCTCTGCTCTTCGAGTGCTTGGCGTGCACAGTCCGCACATTGATCCTTTTTGCCAGAATCTGCCCTTAACTTGCGTGTTTACAATGATGCCCACGGCATGCTGGGTGACATTGTAGACTCTTCCGGTTTTGCCGTGGTAACACTTATGGGGCATTCCTTTTTGAAAAATGCCCATTCCTTTGATGTCTACAATATCACCCTTCTTGTAGATTCTCATGTATGTTTCCTAAAGGGCCTAGAGAACATACACTGGGTACCTCTCTTCTTTCCCTTTGAGTTTGATGAGTTATTGGAAGATGGCTGCCGTGGCCAAAAGGCTCTTTTAAACTCTTAGTATGTGCTTCCTTACAAATCTATTGTCCCTTGTCCCTCAGTGGATAACCTATCACCTGCTAACTCACCTTTTCCCATGGGTTCCTCCCTAAGTCAGGCCTCTGAATACAGCTCAACTGTCAGGACAAATCAGTGCAAGTCAAGCTACATGAACTATTACTATCACAGTACTTTTTCCCCCATACTTTATTTTGATCATGTTTTTTCTTCCCCCAACTCCTCTCAGATCCTTCCCATCTTTGTTCATGCTCCTTCTTTCTCAATAAAACAAGAAAGAAAGAAAAAAGCCAAAACAGACAACTAGTAAGTCAAAAATGTTAAAACAAGATGCAAAAGCTAACCAAACCAAACCAAACTAAAGAGAAACACATGGAATGTCATGTTGGCCACCTTCTCCACAATCTGGCCTGGAGCTTAGCTGATATACTCAACATCACATTGCTCTTAAATCAACCATCGGATGCTTTCTCTGTACGCAGTCAGTGTGTTCACTTCTTCTGCTGCACCTATGGTATGGTACCCATTCCTGCTGGTACCATTATGTATGCCATCAGGGTACCAGGCATGTAGAGATGGAAAGCATCCCTTCTAGAACCTTGGTTCTGGGTTGAGTCTGATGGAGAAGCTTGAAACTGCTCTGGTGAGCCCATGTAAGACGAGCAGGTCATGGCTGTACATGCGCATACCACTCCCAAGATTTTCACAGCTGTGTACCTGAACTTTTCACCTTGGGGAGAGTGATTCCACTTCTTTAAGAGCCATTTATGTGTCTCTTGTATGTTTTCCTAAGTTTGTACAACACCTGGGGAGTGTATCACTTGTACCCTGAAATGCTTTCAAGGAGGACGAGCAAGTATCAAAGGTAGGTCCCAGGTCAGCATCCTTTAACAAACTTCTTTCTGATGCAGGTGCTTGCATAGGGTTTGCAGAATTCCAAGTGTTCTGATTGTCTCAGTTCTTCCCCTTCGGTTGACTAACCCCTCTAGCATGTCTTTAGCAATCCACCAGCCTCTTCTGTACTCATCCTCCTTGTGCCTTCACTGTAATGGAAGAAAAATTACTTGTGCTCTAACATTCGTTCTTTCTCACACTATGGGACTTTTAATTAGGCAAGTCAGGCTATGATTATTCAGAGGAAGCCTCTGGTGATATAGGCTCCATCCTTTGCTCTGACTTGATCATTTCAGTACTAAAGACATGAGAGCTTGAAAAATGCTAAGGAATGATTTATATCCAAGCCTCAATATATTTAGAGTGTTTATAGCCAGATCCTGCTAACTTCAACCCAGTCATATGGCTCTGGAGTCTACCTGCTAGAGGCTGGGAAATACAATCTCCTGAGAGGTCTAGTAGAAACAACGTATGAGGTAACTTCTCTTATTTCTAAGGGCATATCCCTGAACTGAAATTTCTGTATCATATAAGGTGTAACTCTTTTTGCAAAGCAGGTATCATGGGGGCTGGAGCAATGGCTTATCAGTCAAGAGTACTTGCTGCTTTTGCAGGGGATCCGGGCTCGATCCACACCTGACCATCCATCCCTAACTTGTTCTCAGGGATCTGATCTCCTCTTCTGGATCAGAAGGTTCTGGTTGACTTTACACCAATGTGAGTTATTTGCAGAAAATCAGAAAGAAAGCAACTGTTAGCTCACCACACAAGTGGTAGATGTCTTAGTTACTGTTTTATTGCTTTGAGGAGACACCAGGACCAAGGCAACGCTTACAAAAGAAAGCATTCAGTAGAGGGCTTGCCAGCTGGGCAGTGGTGGCAAATGCCTATGTCCCAGCACTTGAGAAGGAAAGGCAGGTGGATCAATGAGTTCAAGGTCAACCTGGTCTACAGAGTGAGATCTAGGGCAGCCAGGGCTACACAGAGAAACCCTACCACCAAAAAAAAAAAAAAAAAAAAAAAGGAAAGAGAAAAGGAAGGAAGGAAGGAAGGAGGGCTTGCTTAGTTTCAGAGGTTAAGTCATCATTATCACGGCAAAACAAACCAAGGCAGCAGGCAGGGGTTGAGAGCTTTTATCTTGATCTGGAGACATGTAGGTACAGGCCATGGCAAGGGTGTTTGAAACCTCACATCCCCTCTGTAACACACATCCTCCAATAAGGCCAGACGTAATTCTTCCCAAACAGTTCCACTAACTGGAAATGGAGCCTATAGGGACCAATCTTATTCAGAACGCACAGTATATACAGCAGGCATGGATGATGGCAGAGATGTGTACAGATGCTACTGGGGACACCCTGGTTTGTGCTGCACTCAGCAAATTACTGGTGATGAATTTTCTAAAAACAGCAACAGCAGAAACAGCCAATGCAAAGCTAACATAAGGAGGATTGGTTCAGTTTAACTTGATTACAAATGTCTGAGGAAGGAAGCCTTATTCTTCTCGCTAATTCTTTCAATAATTCCTTTATTTCACAAAGCATGTCATAAAACTGAATTTGTGAAGCAGTTTTAGTCGATTATTACTTTAACTTCATATAAATTTTAGACAAGATTTTATTTATAAAGTTAGATGTTATCAGTAAAATTTGAAAAATTTCTCCTAATATACAAAACTGGACTGCATTTAATAATATCCCTACACATCTGTTTATGAAGATAGAATTGCACATAATCTGTACATATTAGTGGTCAACACAGTCACTTTTAGCTCACTGACTAGGCTAAATATTGGTCACCACTAAAATACGTGTTTATTTGATTTTTTAAAAACTTGTTTTTAAAAATTAGAAGTGAAAGTCTTTTTTAATTAATTGTTTTTATTCTCTATGCATTGGTATTTTGCCTGCATGTGTTGGGTCCCTTGGAACTGGAGTTACAGACAGTTGTGATCTTCCATGTGCTAGGAATTGAACCTGGGTCCTCTGGAAGAGCAGCCAGTGCTCTTAACCTCTGAGCCCAAGCCCAGAAGCACAATTTTCACTGTATAAATATCCTGTAATCCATATGCAGTTCTCTTTTGGAAGGAAGAGTCCATTACTTTAGAATCACGAATCAGTTCTCACACAGTCTCAATTACAGCGGCAATTTCCTTGAACTGTCTGTAGAAATTCTGGAGAGAAAGGGGAAAATATTAATTTTGCTTTTAAAGGATATTTATGAAGTTCCTTTAATTATATCTAATCACCAGATATATACTGTCTATATTTTAATGTTACAGTCTTAGTAAAGATCATTGAAAACGAACATTCCTAGACAAGAGGGGTCAGAATATATAGCAAACTTGAGACAAACTCCAGGATGACCACATCTAAAAAAACAAACAGGAAGAACTAACTCCTGAAGAACACATTACACATGTACATGTTCCTGCAGGTGTCTCATTGTCCATGGGGCACTGGCTCAGAAGACCATGAATAGCAAAATCTACAAATGTTCAGATCCCTTAAATGTATATATGGTAGTCACATGTAACATCCACACATATGTGCTACTTGCTACACAGGAGGCACAAGCATATACACACAACGGAATAATTCAGCTATGAAAGAGGAAACCCTGACATTTCCAACTCAGGTGAACCCAGAGGATGCTATGCTAAAGACACAGCCAGCCAGACACTACATGATCTGTTATATTAAGGACACTGATTCACAGATACAGAACATCACAGGTGGTTGTCAGGTACTGGGGGTGTGGCAAGAGTGAAGATTGTTGACTAAAGGGTGCAGACTTAGCTGTGGAAGTCCTGAGACTTGGCATTCTAATATGCAGAATGCCAAGTATGATTAGTAATAGCATATTGTTGTGAAGGATTGGGAGCATAGATTTTTTTCTTTTAAAGAATTTATTAATTTTTATTTTATGTGCATTGGCGTGAGTGTGTCAGATCCCCTGAACTGGAGTTACAGACAGTTGTGAGCTACCATGTAGGATTGAACCCAAGTCCTCTGAAAGAGCAGCCAATGCTCTTATCAAGCCATCTCACCAGGCCCCAGGAGCATAGATTTTAAATGTTCTCAGTGCACACACATCCACACACACTACAGTTGGTAATGCATGTGATAATTACTTTCATGGACACAGTCACTGCACAACACATATTTTTACCAAATCACATTGTATACACTGAAAACATAACATTTTTATTTGTCAATTATACAACAATTGCTTCAGGGGACAGGTGGTCTATTTACTTGCTTGTTTATCCCTGAGGTGAAAAGCCTATAGAGGCAGAATGAGGGAGGATGGGCCTGCACACGTGGACGGCTGAGATGCAGAGACTGAACTGCTCTCTCAGTCAGTCAATGGCTGCACGATGCACTTCCTTTGCCCATGGCCCATTCCTTCAAACCCTTATCAACATTACAAGAACAAAGGTGTGTGGTCTGATCTACTAAGAACCCCTTAAAATACAGTTTAGAGAAGAGGAACTCAAAAGTCATACAGCGATATGGGAAAGACTTTCCAGAGTCCATGATGGGGAGGGACCACCGTGGCTTAGTGGTAGAGCACCTATCTAGCATGAGCAAGGCTGTAGGTGTGACCACCACATCATACACAAATAAAAAAGCAAGCTCAGGGCTAGGGGAATGGCTCTGCAGTTATGGACACTACCTACTCTATCAGAGAACCTGGGCTTGATTCCAGGGGCACTGACATGGCAGCCCATTACAACTTCCTGAAACTCCAGTCCCATGGGATTTGACGCCCTCTTCTGGTCACTGCATGCATGTGATACACAGACATACTAGCAGACCAAACACCATATACACAAAATAAAACAAATAAAGGAATTCCATGACCAATGTATTTTTATTCTCTTTCAAAAAATAACTTTTTATTTCCATTTCATTTACTATGGTTGCTTTTCTAGAGTGTCCACCTGTCCTTTCAGAGCTAACTGCTTTAGCTACTGAAGGGCTCACAGCAAACCAAACCAAAATTGCACGTGCCAGTTAAATTGGCTAACAATGCACATCTCTCATCATATACATTCAAGAGGAAATTAGACTTAGTGCTCATTCCCATTTCCTGCTTGGGGAATGGCTTGAGTTTAAGAATAAAATATAGAGTACTTAAATCTCTAGCTAATAAGACTGGCCAATAAGTACTGGATCTGAACTGTGT
Organism: Tokudaia tokunoshimensis; assembly: GCA_036184795.1. Lineage (NCBI taxonomy): Eukaryota > Metazoa > Chordata > Mammalia > Rodentia > Muridae > Tokudaia > Tokudaia tokunoshimensis. The sequence continues at coordinate 23,771,266 of BTHU01000011.1, read as the reverse complement.
TTTGTAAACATCAGTCTAAAACCCAATGTCATTGTTATTGAAAGAAAAGATTAGTTTGGCTTAAAATTATTATTAAACCTAAAGAAAAATAATAAAAAGTTAATTACAAAGTAGCTATCCTGTAGAGGAGATGAAATATTCCTAAATATCTCCATCGAAAACTGTTAATTAAATGGTACCATGCACAAACTGGCATGTCTTATTGAAAAACAAACATTTAAGCTCCCAGAGAAAATAACTTTAGAAATGACTACATGTAAAGTACATCAACTTGCAAGTAAATAAATTTTCCTTTAAGAAGGAAGACTGTATAAAGCTTTTTTTTTAAAGATTTATTTATTATATGTAAGTACACTTAAGCTATCTTCAGACACCCCAGAAAAGGGCATCAGATCTCATTAGGGATGGTTGTGATCCACCATGTGGTTGCTGGGATTTGAACTCAGGACCTTCTGAAGAGCAGTCAGTGCTCTTAACCACTGGGCCATCTCTCCAGCCCCTGTATACAGCTTTTGAACCAGCAATGACACGTAAATTCATTGAGTTGAACTACAAACCTGAAACTGTGGGATTGTCATTTCGAAGGACTTGCTGTTTACTTGGCCAGAATGATCTGCCACCTTTAGCATCACTGCCACATAAGGATACTTGAGAGATCTGCAGCTGTCGGAGCTCACAGCCATTCCCAGTTTCCACTGAAAATCTATAAGCTTTAACACAACAGTACGAATACCACGTGAGACATACCACTGCCTTAAACAAATACTTAATTTCTCTGTCCTCAGTCTTGTATTTGTCTCAATACTGGTCATAGTTCAAGAAAATACCTTCATTTATGTTGGCAAGCAATAGTCAAATGGCAAAGGAAAAAACACAGGGTGTAAGCAGAATCAGAAAACAAGTAGAGAAAAAGCAGAAGTCGAACAAAGAAACTCAAGTCAATCAGATGAATAACAGAAGTAAAAGACGTAGAAAGTGGCTTTTTGTAAGAGGTTTAACTCCTGCTCTGCTTCAGCGCTCTGGAGCATTTTTAACCTTTCTTCTGTTCCATACCCAAGTCCTAAAACAGAAGCTGGGAGACAAGACGAGGACCTTAGAGTTGCCCGAGGCACACGTGGAAACCAGACCACTGCTTCCTCACTACGGTATCCAGGTAAAACCTACTATTACAATGAGTGGTGATGATGTGGCTGTAGATTTCATCAGTCCTCATGATAGACACATGCCAGGTGACGCACTGTGCAGTGTACGTACGTGTTCAGTGCCTCACCACAGTATTATAGGTTATTATTTCCATTTTGCAGATGACAAAGCTCAGAGAGCTTAGGTAATGGGCTCAAGGTCACACATTCCAGGATCAGAACAGAGAGACCCGTGCCTGTTTGGCTCTGAAGATTAGAAGCTTAAGGACTGTTTTTAATTTAGTTCCTGTTGCAGACTCTTCAGTATTGTCACAGCGTCAAACAGAACTGGATAAATGCAGCTCTTGATACTGACACTAAAATATGGGTGGAAACATTTGTGTCTTATTCCAAAGATGAGATGGTGCCTGGCACTCAAACTACACTTGCTGACTGGCTCTATCTTTTGCAATAAAACTTAGGTATGCCTTGTGACATCACTCCTTTGACAAACGCAAGCAGTGCTGACTTTTTAGTTTCTAATTATTAGGACTAAGTAATAACTTCCAAGGTCCCTACACACTGAACTAGATATCAGAAGCTCATTGCTTTTAATAATTAAAAACTTTTTTTTTTTTTACTCCTATTTTCTTGGGCACATGGAAGTCAAAGGACAACTTGAATTAAGTTTGTTTTCGGCTTCACCGTGTGTTCCCAGGATCAAACTCAAGTCATTAACCTTGGCAGCAAGCACAGTCACCCAGTGAGCCAACTCCCTGGCCCTACAATTTCCCTCACAATCATGTGGCACAGCTCATTACATGGTGGTTTCGTTTTTTGGTTTTGGAGACAAGATTTTTCTATAAAGCCCACACTGGTATCACAACTGTGGTTACCTTCTGCTTCAGCCACATATACCTAGCTTGGTAGATTTAACTGCAACATACTGTATAGTTTGTTTTTTTGTTAAGTTGTGAAACTTGTTTAAAATTGTATTTTTCAGCTCTTTGTGTCTGAAAAAAAAAAAAACCCAAAAACCCTGAATCATCTTTTTAAAATTCATTATTAGTTCTAACAGTCTTGCAAATTATCATGGCTTTTCTTGTGTGTATAATCATATGACCAGCCACTGGTGAATGACTGTATGGAAGGTGTACTGGCTGGTTTTGTGTGTCAACTTGACACAGGCTGGAGTTATCATAGAGAAAGGAACTTCAGGTGAGGAAATGCCTCCATGAGATCCAGCTGTAAGGCATTTTCTCAATTAGTGATCGAGGTGGGAGGGCCTGCTGTGGGTGGTGCCTTCCCTGGGCTGGTAGTCCTGGGTTCTATAAGAAAGCAAGCTGAGCAAGGTAGGGGAAGCAAGCCAGTAAGAAACATCCCTCCATGGCCTCCACATCAGCCCCTGCTTCCTGACCTGCTTGAGTTCCAGTCCTGACTTCCTTTGGTGATGAACAGCAATGTGGAAATATAAGCTGAATAAACCCTTTCCTCCCCAACTTGTTTCTTGGTCGTGATGTTTGGGCAGGAATAGAAACCCTGACTGAGACAGAAGGGATTACAGCACCCTCGTCACTCAGATACGTCCGTGTCCTAATCACAGAGACTTTCTCCATGTGAGAAAGCAGACATTAAAGATTTAACAGAATTAAGATTGTGGGCTGCATTTTCCTGGGTGTGATCCCAATGGAATAACAGTTTTTCTAGAAGGAAGGAAAGAAGGTTGGAGTCAGAAGAGAAGCAGGGTTGGAACCATGCTGAGGCCACAAACCAAGAGAAGAGGCAGGCTCTAAGAAAAGGAAAAGACAAAGAGACCTTCCCCTGCAGCCACGCCACAACTTTCCTTCACCTTGGCCCAGTAAAACTGGTTTTATACTTCAGACTTCCAGAACTCTAACGGATATTCATATTGCTTTAGGGTGGAAAAGTTTCCTAAAATACATACATGTATACATTCATATATACATCCATAGGTACCCATAGCCCAGTACGATTGAGTTTCAGGGCATCTTTAATGGAACATATAAAATGAGAGGACAAAATAACTTGAGATTGACTAGTAATAAGCCAACTCAGTTAAGTCTGGCTGGAGAGATGGCTCAGTGGTCAAAAGCACTTGCTGCCCTTCCAGAGGGCCCGGGTTCAGTTCCCAGCACCTACACGGCAGCTTACAACCATCTATAACTGAGATTCCAGAGACTCTGGGGATCCAAGTGTTATACAGACAGATTAAATCTTAAAACAAAAAGCCACTAACTCATGTACTGTTAAGCAAAGCAGAGCAGATTTATCCGTGTCACACAGTCCCCTTGCCGGAATCTTCCATAGCAACAGCAAGGTAAGCTGGAGAATTCTAACATCTAAATCCAGCTACTTGTGATGCCGAGGGTAGAAAATCACAAGTTCGAGCCCAGTGTGGGCTACAAGCTGAGGTTAAGGCCAGCCCCAAAAGATTAGTGAGAGCCTGCCTCAAAAAAAAAAAAAATCATTAGGAGACAAGTAGCATTCAGTAGACACTTCTCCCAGCTCCTGTATTTTTATGTTTTAATGTCAGCACTTTCTTATATTTATGTGAACTTAGGCAACTCCTGACTAAAACTCCCAATTTTCTGTCTTGGAAAGGTGTTACTATTCATTTAGAAGGTCAAAAATCTTATTTACTCCTAAGGTAACATAGGGAAGGTTAGAAATGTTATAGTTTGCCGGGCAATGGTGGCGCACGCCTTTAATCCCAGCACTTGGGAGGCAGAGGCAGGCAGATCTCTTGAGTTCGAGGCCAGCCTGGTCTACAGAGTGAGTTCCAGGACTGCCAGGGCTACACAGAGAGACCCTGTCTCAAAAAACCAAAAAAAAAAAAAAAAACAAAAAAAATTATAGTTCATCTTCACAGTAACTTCTTTAAAGAAATGTCTGAGCTTGACGGCGCACACCTTCGATCCCAGCGCTTCAGAGGCAGAGGCCGATGGCTCTCAAAGAGCTCAAGGCCAGTCTGGTCTTCCTAGAAAAGTTCCCAGCTAGCCAGGGCTACTCAGTGAGACCCTGTCTCAAACAAAAAACCAAACAGTTCAACGAAAAAAAGAAGGACGCTATCTTTGCAAATATTAGCAATGTCTCTTGCAACCCTCGCATTTTAAAACTGTATTCCTACCTTGGAATAAAGGTTGCCTAATAAAGGTGGAACAACGCTCGGGCTGCACTCTAGGGGCAGGGCAGTTTAAATGACAGTCACAGAGGCTGTCCCCTCGGGTGCAGTTGGGAAGCCCAGCCCGGGGAAGGGTCGGCGAGGCGGGGCGGGGACCGCGCGCCCGCAGCGGCGGACATGGCGGGGCGGCCACTCACCTGGCCGGTGACCTGGAACGGAAGCAGAGACACGATTTAGAGAAAAGCCATCCTGGCGCCAGCGTCCGCCCCAGACACTTCTCCTCCCAGCCCGTACTTACCTCCGACTTGGCGTCCAGCACGGGCTCCCGGAGCTGAGACTCCTCCATGGCCACAGTGGAAAACGCAAGCACCGGCCAGCACTTCCGCTTCCGGACCGAGGCACCGCCCACTCACGATAGGTAGAGGAAAAGCGATTTCTATATAACTCCAACTTTATCTCAATTAAACATCAGTTTTAGGAGATATTGGGAGAGTGAAAGTTCTGTGGGGAGAAAGGCCACAGACGTGCAGGAAACCTGGTGGAGGACTCGTGACATTCAGGATGTCGACTCCCCCATTGTAGGGCAGGAAGTGGGCTCCTCTCTGCGCAAGCGCAAAGTCAGGGAGCCTGTAGTGATGCCAACCCAATCTGCTTGCCACCCCTAGTGTGGACTCTGGTGTGACTTGAGTTCATGGACCTAGCCTGACTTGAGGAGGGTGGAACCTTTTTAAAATCTCTGCTATTACTCCAAATTTCAACCCGATTTCAGCATCACCTTCCAGTCCTGCCTTCTCTTCTTTTGACCCCGATGCGTTCTGCATAGAATATTCACGCTGATTTTTATTCCCCTGCCAATATTTTATTTAGAAAAAACTTGAAAATATTTTCAGAGAAGTTGCAAATAATAGCATCCCATCCACATTTACCAACGGTTACCGCTTCACTGTACAAATTTGCTTAACAAGTATTTCTTAAATACATGAGCACTCGTCTCCTAAGAACACTGTATAACCATAAGTCAGGTAATGTAACACCAATTCTCTTTGGTCCCTAAAGTTCCACAAGTAAGGAGTGTAAATAGCTGGTGCGCCCTCAAGGGCTTCGGACAGAATCTGCCTTTCAATTCATTCAAGTTGTTGGTAGGACTTAGCTTTGTGAAGTTTCTTATTTTGCTAGATTTTAAGAATTCTCAGGTTTTAGAGACAATTCATACCCATTTCTTTGTGTCTTCACAGCCACCCCAAAGCCAAATAGTAAAACATATCACCCTCAAGTTTGCTAATCTAACTAGCCAATTTCTCCTTTGCTTTCTTTTACCTACATTCTCTGTTTTTAAGGGTTCCAGAATGGTTAAATAATACATAATCAAATGATCTAGAATAATTTCAATAGGCATTAAAGTATATGACTGAAATTACACATTCTGAACAATATATTACAGTTTTGTTGAATAGATATGATGTCTTCGTAGGCTGAACATCTTTAGAGTTCCACTTACCACAAAACAGCTCCCATAGGATTGTTGAACTGTACTAGTTAATGTACATACAACAAACACCTAGAACCATGCCATGCATGCTGTAGTTGAAATCTAAATCCAAAACCATCTCTGTCCAGTATTATTGGGCTTACTTAAATGTACTAATTAGCTTGGGGAAAGAATCCTTGCATGAGAGAAAGCCCTCCCAACGGAAATAGGATGAAAAGACAGAACAGTATTATACATTCAGTTGATCAATCCATTAGATCTAGTTATTGGGATACTTTCCTTTTTAAAAAGCACAGGATCTCAATATGTAACGCTGGCTGGCCTGGGAGTCACTATGAAGATTAAGCTGGTCTCTAACTTACAGAAATCTACCTTCCTCTGCATCTTGAGTACTGGAATTAAAGATGTGTACCACCACACCACAAACTCCCCCCTCCTTTCCAGCTCCTGGCTCCTGGGAATAGAGAAGAAACACATACACATATAACCCTGAGAGGCCAAATCTTTTAAATTCAGACTCCATTGTAGAGAACCTGACCTAAGTTTGAGTTCAGACAAACTAACAGGCTGGTACCTAGCACTGGTTTCCAAGTCAACCCCCAACAAAACCCAGGTCTAGCTCCAATCTCTAGGCTAACCCCCAACAAGACCAGAGTCTCCAGGGATTACCCCCAACAGATTTGCACCCACAGGTTATAAGCCCACCCCTTGCCTAACGACCACCAATGCAGAGGGAAGCAGCAAGTTTATGACTCCCAGCACCAGACAATTATGTTAAAGGCCATGGTAGCTCTCCAATTAAGTGCTTAAACACCCACACTCTCTTGTAGCTTCCAATAAAGCCTTGCCCCAATAGAAACTGGGAGCACCCCACCACCAAAACCATCCTGTGTGATAGCGGTACCCTGGGGGGACCCAAGCTAGCTGGAATAAAGGAGGCCTTGCTGTAATTGCATTGGATTGGCTCCTGTCTGCTTTTGGGGGTTTCAACCTTTCCCTGGCACTACACCCCCATGTGATCTTTACAAAAATGTTCCCGAAATGGAAAGGACAAATATGTTAATGTTAACTTCTGTTAGTTTACTATCTTTTATGTGGATTTTATTTTATCTTAATTTTTTGAGGCAGGGTCTCAAATTGTAGCTCTTGCTGTCCTGTGACTCACTATTTAGACCAGGCTGCCTCATACATCATCACATGTGGCCTATGAATTTTTGATGACTACTATTCAATATGAGTGCCTCCTTCTGAAAATAAAACTCTTGAAAAGAAGCTGTGTCTGCAGAAATGGATTGGCTAACAATTTGAGTACTGTGGAGAGATTGGAGTGGTGCAGTCCAAAGGCTAATTACATTATCTTGGACTAGTTCTAATCTCCCAAAACAGCCATTCTCCACCCATTTCTGTGTCAGAATGAACAACTCGTGACTTGATAAATAGAATCCTTTTAGGATCTATTAACATAGCACACTGCTAGCTTCCACTAATCCAAAAAGCTAGGAATGTCGTCAGATAGCATCTTGAGCCTATAGAAAAGCTTCCCCCATCTCAATGTACCTGCTTTTTTGATGTACCCATCAATGTATTTTAAACTTGCCTTGATTTATGTCATTGTTGTTATTGCTGCAGTTGTTCTTGTGTAACACTATAAAAATTTCATGAAACTTCTTTTACATTGGAACATGGAATTTGGGTTAAGCTAAATTTGTGTTCCAGGGCATGGTCACTCAAAATGGCTACAGAGTAAAATATCTTTTATTTCTTTTAAGATAAGAGCTGTGTGTGTGTGTGTGTGTGTGTGTGTGTGTGTGTGTACAAGAAGAGAGAGATGAGAGAGAGAGAAGAGAGAGAGAGAAAGAGAGATGTTTGTCCAGATCATAGACCTCTCTCTCTATCTCTCTCTGTCTCTCTCTGTGTCTCTGTCTGCTCTCTCTCTCTCTCTCTCTCTCTCTCTCTCTCTAACCAGGCCACGTGCTCCTACATCCTCTCCTCTGGTACAGAGACCTGATAAAAATTATTCCATTTGGCCTTGAAGTTTTCTCCCTCCCTCTGCAGCTGTGTGCAAGCTTAAGACAACCTTGAATTGCAAGTTTCCTTTATCTTCCTGCCTTGTGTCTCCTGGTACAAAGCCTAGACCAGGCCTTGTCACATGGTCAGCAGCTTATACTCCCTCTGAGCCCTCCCCTCCACAACCTGCTCTGGAAAATCTATAAGACTCAGAAATTTCCTTTGTCCTAGTGGAAATGAAGGCTCTTCCTTCAAGATCCCATCATGCCTACAGCATGATGATATCTATGTTAATGCTTTCCCAGTGCAGGACCTCATCAAGGCTGGATATGATGAAACCTATAACTCTTCTAATATAATTCTTCCGAAGGTCTCCTTTCTAGAAATTCACTTTCTTTTATAAGTTATAATAAACACGTGGCAGACTGCTATTTTCAGAACCGACATCTTACAAGATAATAGAATTTACACACAAGACTTCCACTTATAAAATACAGATTTGGGGGTCTGTGACGTGACTCAGTTGGTACAAGAGCTTACTGCTGAGCCTCTCAACTTGAGTTTGTTCCTTGGGACTCATGTAGTGGAAGAAGAGAGCTGACTGTCACAAGCTGTTCTCTGACCTCCAAAAGCACATTCCTATGGCACTAGTGTGCACTTACACACACACATTCACATAATAATAAGTTAAAAAAAATAAAAATGCAGATTTTCATGAAGTTAAGAAAATTGCCATTATATATCCATTGTTAATAGCTTTTTAAATTTTATTTTAATGCAACGGCATATAAGTAGGACATATATATATATATATATCAGAAAGCACTTTAGGAGCATTTTCAATAAGCCCCCTTAGGGTCATGCACTCTTGATGTAATGAAGGTTACAGTGGAATGAAGAAAACACAAAGATATTTCCTTCTATTTAAGCATTTGTTTTAGTTGTTTTTTAAAATGCTCAGCGATACAAATCTGAATCAAACTAGCCTAACCAAAATAGCAGAAATTATTATCTCACAGCTGTGGCCCTGAAGCGTGAGGGTGGAACACACTGGTGTGCCAAGAGAATAGTGAGACTTGCATAGCAAAAGAGCCCAACCCCTTTGTTCCCACCGGATTTGGCCTCCCGTTTGTTTCTTGGATCCATTTTCTTTGTCTTCTCCATTTGTTGTGAGGGCAGGAGGATGCATATGTAGACCGGGATGACCGGTGTCTTTGGCTTTACAGCCATGTGACTAATATTCCAAGAGGAAAGAGGAAGCCTTGAGGGAAAGAGGAAGCTGGTCTTGAATCTCAATTCTGAAAAACAAAAAAAGTCTGATGAACATACTGAGTCACATACCCAATATTACATGCACTACTTTTTGTCTGCTTTGTGACCCCTGTTGTATTTAGAAAGCATATAATTATGTGATTGTTAAAGTCAATAGTGTACCAGAGATGAGACATGTCACCAGATATAAAGATGAGGATGACTCTTCCCAACCTAAGTTAAAAGATGCTAGGGAAACAAAACCACACGAAGTCCACTAAATGTGTCTACTATATTGTATGTGGTATCCTACACTATCATTGTATGCAGTCAAAACCCTCTAAAATGTCTATTTCCTAATCCATACTCTGTGAATAAGTTACTTTACACCATACATGGAAATGAAAACTGCCCATCAGCTGCTAACCAGATGATACTCAGGTGAGAGCAATGTGATGACAAGTGTCCTTCACTGGGAAGATGAGGATGATGAGCAATAGTCACAGGAAGAGTTTGTCACAGTAAAACAACGTGACAAAGTCTTACCTAATTTGCTGGCTTTGTAGACAGAAAGGAGCTAAGAGGCAAAGAATGCTGGTAGCTTCCAGAAGACAAGATAGGAAAGAAAATGGATTATCCCACATAGATTACAAGAGTACAGCCCTCTGTACACTTTATAGTCCAGAATACACTTTATATCTATTTCAGAATTTGGACCCTTAGTCTATAGTATAGTTAGCCCTGGTTCTTTCTCCCAGTGCCGTGCTCCCAGAAATAAGACTCAGACTCAAAATACGTTTACAAATACCTTAGCCATATAGGTAGGCTCTTCTCTGACAAGATATAACAAGATAACCCATTTATTATAGCCTATACTTTGCCACATGGCTGGTTACCTGTGCATCTGTCTCACCACACCTTCCTAATGGATTCCCACCTGGCTCTATCCCATAATTCTTTCTCTCTCCTGCATGTTCCACCTCTATTTCCTGCCTAAGCCATAGGCTCTTTAATTGACAGATGAGAAATCCATACAATGCACAAGATATTCTCTTTGCAATTCCCCTTCTTAGTTTAATAAAAGGCTTTTTAAAAAATATATAAATTGAATACAGTTATAGCAATCATGAAATAATTATGAAAGCTATATGGTATAATATACATTTACAATGTTCAGTCCATAGTATTTGGCAGCTTTAGAAACTATTCTATTATCTATCCTATTTTGGTATGTTTAAAGTTTTGTACTAAACTCAGTTTTTATCTTAATTTGCATTACCACCTTTAAAACATCTTAAATCTAGAACATCTTCTTAAATCTTAAACACCTGAAGCTTCTAGAAGACTATAACTCTCTAGTCTTCAACCCCATCAGAGAGACCTGAGAAGGAATAAATACTACCCAACTATGCAGGAAGTGCTGGGACACAGCTTCAGAAGATTATAGAAATGACAGAATCAGATGACTGCCTGGACAGTCCCCAGTATTGTCTCTATAATGTTAAAGCATTTGTCTTCAGGCATCTGGTCCAGTATACCTGACAGACATTTTGAGAAGCAGTAATTAGGAAAGATTAGCTTACCTTGTCTTGGCAGAACTTAGCAGTCAACTTCCCCTTTGTCCTTTTTGGACAGATTTGTCTGTAGCGGAGGCATGGGCATTTCTTTCTTTTGGCTAGTGTCTCCCTAGCCATAATTGAAGCAACACCAGATGGAGGTTATTGATGCTCATCATCTTCTTTGAAGTAGAATGGCACACTCTCAGAGCAGACCTATCTCATAGTCAAAAGATCTTTTAATAATGAAATAATTTTAAATGCCATATTCTGTGGATCTCTGAGGTTTTTGAAGACCAACCGTTTATCTATAGTATATCCAAATTGTCAAACATTGTATATTCTTAGCTATTATGTAAATAACCTTGAGAATATTTTACTGTAATTAACTAAACCAGTATTTAAAGACTATGAGTTTGACTATCTAATATTAATTTGTATTTCTTAACCATTCCTAATAGTTTGTAACTTGTATTTTTTATCATCCCTACCAGTCTGTTATAGCAGCTTTCAAATGCACTAGAACTTTACATAGCATCTTTAAGAATTATAGAAGTATAATACCTCAAATAAATGTTATAAACACATATACAGTATAGAATAATAAATTCCTGTTGTTTAACTTAGGCGCTCCAGGGATGGCTTAGTTGGTAAAGTCCTTGCTACATAAGCACTGGAGTACCTGATTTTGGATCCGCACTGCCTATGTAACATAGACAGGCACCATAAGACACAGCTGTATTCCCAGCACTGGTAGGCAGAGACAAGAGGGTTCCTGGGGCACACTGCCCTATAAGCCAACCTACTCAAATCTGTGAGGGCTTGACTCAATGAGAAGTGCTGTCTCAAAAACATGGAGGTTAGCAATTGAGGAAGATATCTGGTGATAATCTCTCGTTGACTTCTGACCTCCACAAACATATGCTCAGGGTTATATACAAACACAAATTTAAAAAGAAAAAAGTCCACCAAAGCTACAAAATATTGGTGGGAAACCAATATGGTGTGATGCATTACTGAAGTGTTGGGTGCTTTAAAGGCACTTAAACCCAAGCTCAGGTCCTTTTCAATCATTCAGTGGGTGACTTGTTAGGTTATCTGAGTGGTTAGTTTTCCTGCCTGTAAAGAGAGGACTGCTAATGTTCCTCACAATTCTTTTATTCAGGTGTGTAAATGAGATCATATAGGTAAAGACAGCAAATTTCTTCCATGCTATAGGTACTGAAGAAACACTAGGAGCTCTTATCAACACCGTGCTACTCAAACTTCCAGAGTCTATAAGATGTCCAAAACATACATTCTCTTCATTTTAAATGCAAAGAAACTGAAGTCCGGGTATGTTAAACAGTATCACTTAGCTCTCAAGTAAAACTTCCAGTAGTATAGCTTAATTTGCAGTTGACATTCTACTTTCAGAGGCCTCCAGAGGGATTCCAAACTCCTAAAATGCCTTCTGGAATCCTCCATTGTTTTTTTGTGGATTGAATATTATACTTCAGGTTATTCAGGGATATGATATACAGGTGTGTAATCAGTAGATAACATAAACAAAGATGGGTGCCTTTCATTAGACTTGATTATTATTCCTTACATCATAAGGGATTTGCAGTTTAAAGGCTTAAAATTCTTAGCTCTTGAGCCAAATCTGACTAACCAATGTATTAAAACAGCAACAAAGAAAACAAAGTGAACAGTATTATAAATACAGAAATTTCCCCTGGCCAGTTCAACCATTCACCTAAAACAGTATGGTCCAAATGTTATCATTTCATTTCTCTTGCTGTGATAAAAGCAGCCAAGGGGGAAAGGGTTTGTTTTAGCTTGCAGTTCTGGGTTGCAGTACATCCCCATGGGGAATGATGGAGTGTCCAGAGACCAACACAGCTGGTTACATTGCACCCACAGTAAGGAAAGCAGAGAATGAATTAATGTATGCATGTTAGTACTCAGCTGACTTTGTCCACGTGTTTCTCATCCAGAGTCCCTGCCTAAAGAAAAATGGCCCCCATAGTGGATAGGTCCTCCAATCTTAAGGTAATTAAGGTAATTCCACCCCCAGACTTGGTGAGAGGTCTGACTCCCAGGTGATTCTATATTTTTGTCAAATTAACAATTAAAATGAACCGTCACAGTTGTCAACCTTTGGCTAAAGGTTGGTATATTTTCCTATCACTCTCCACTGATTTTTTTTTTTTTTTGAGACAGGGTCTTTCACTGAATGTGAAGCTCACTGATTTGGCTAGACTAGCTGGCCAGGCTCCAAAGATCTTACTATATGTCTGCCTCTCCAGCACTGGGGTTACAAGTGTACAACACCACACCAAAGGTTTCTGTTTTGTTTGCTTTGTTTTGAGACAGGTCTCAGTATATAACCCTGGGTAGCCTGAAACTAGCTATGTAGACCATGCTGTCCTCTTCCTCTTAAGTGTTAGAATTAAAGGTTTGCTTTCTCAAGTCACACCCATTTTTTTTTTCTTATTTAACATGAGTGCTGGGCATTCTAACTCTGGTCTTCATGTTTGCACAGCAACAATGTACTCAGTTAGCTGTCCTGGATTCCTAGAGTCTCCTTAAAAAGTGTGACATAACGAGGTGAATTGCCTGGCCTGTGGAAACAGAGCCATTTTATTGTAGTCATGCTCTCTGATCACGTGTTGAGAATTATTACCTCATATTGAGCACAGATTTCAGACCAAGTAAGACTGGCGTGTCTTTACTTGCAAGGCTATGTTCAAGTTGACAGTGTGGCAGTACAGCCCAGGATTTAGGCAGATGACAGGGTACTACTCGTGTATCAGAATGACAGCTGGGACCATTTCTTATAACGAAAAATAATACAAGCTGAGTGATAGTGGTGCACGCCTTATAGTTCCAGTCCTGGGGGTGGGGGGCAGAGGCAGGTGAATAGCTGTGAGTTCAAGGCCAGCTTGGTCTACAGAGTGACTTTCAGGATTGCCAGGGCTACACAGTGAAACCCTATCTTGAACACACCCGTCCAACAAAAAGAAGAAAAGAATAGTCAAGATGGTTTGTCATGAACGGGCTATAGTTAAATGGGGATATTGATCTCCTTGGGACAATTAAGACCTGAATCTGGGATGATTACAACTGTCATGCTAAACTTCGATCAGGTGTTGAAAAAATACCAAGTTTCATTAATTCCCGACCCCCCCCCCCCAAAAGCAAAATGAATCTTACTTGTTGCTCAAGCTCGTTTCAGATTTGTCATTCTCTTGCTTTAGCATCTAAGATGCTGGTTACAGGCACAAGGCACTGTGCCCAGGTTTTATTTAATCAATTCTTAAAAGTTTTTTTTAATTCTACATTGAAAAAAATCTCAAAAAATGTTCCTGCTCATAAGATACATTCTTCTACTGATGGCTACCTATGTGGCATTGTGACTCAGTTGTTTTTCCAGAAGCAAGCATGAACTCGTTCATAGCTCTTTAAAATTATGCCTGAGTTATGAGAATCACAGCCTCTGTAGGTATTGTGCTTAATTGCCACTTAAGGTGTCTTTTAAAAGATTATGTTGTGACTTGGCATAACAAAAGATTATTGTTCGTGGAAACAGTATGAAGAGTGGATTTTAGGCTAATATAGATTTCTAAGGAAATGAACTTCTCTCTCCCTGTCCTTTCTTCCCTCCACACCTCTCTGGTCTGTCTTTTTCTCTCATTTCCCCTCTCTTCTCTTTCTCTCTTTGATCGTTTTCCACTACACAGCCAAGATGAACTTGGAGCTCACTATGGAGCCCCGACTGGGCCTAACTTCCCAGTCCTCACCGTCATTCTCCTACCTTAACTTCTCAAGTACTGGCTTATAGGCATGCACTATCACTTACACATGGAAACTCATTTCCAGGGTGGGAAAGGTCCCTGCATGTCTGAGATTGACTGCAAAAATACAGTCATGTTGTATTTACAACATTCATGTTGAATTTACAAAGATATCTTAGTGAGAAGAAAACCCCAGAATCAATAAATAAGGCATATGGATAGAACTCCGTCCCCTAGGAGATTAAAAAAAAAATACAAAGCTAATGGCAAAGGGACATTCAAACGTTGAAGGCAATGACACTAAAACTTGAGCTCCATTTTATACTTAATCAAAATGTGTGCTTCAGATCTGGCATTCATATTGTATGGGCAAGTCTGAGGAGTAAGGCTCTTCATACTGTGTAGAGACATCTGTGCCAATGGGGAGTTAACCGAATAGACTGTAAGTAAGGAAATTGGAAGTCTGATATGTTCGCAAGGGTTTGGGGAGATCTTCAGTTCTTTGAGGTGTTAGGACAACTTCTCTGAGGCAAAAGACACATTATTGCCATCATCCTTTCTGGTGAAGACTTTCTAGTGTGGATGCTTTGGGGTCTCCGACACTCTTGCCAACAATTCCTCCTCCACAGTGTGAAGCTCAACCCGGTTATCTCACTGGTTTCTCAAGGTAAACTGTGGTAGGATTGTATTTTGGTTTGCTGTTGAGTTATGAGGAAGCAGACACAGCACGTCTACCAGGGAAGAAATTCTCACAGTCGGGGGATAAGGATGCTATGTGGAGTGTTAGCCAAGCAATAAGAGGAGAGACACCATGCAGAACTGCAGGAGTCTGGAGAAAAGCAGGCTGTCTGAAAATTCCCCTGGCATGCCAAACAGCCCCAGTAGAGACTGAGAATATAGCAAGCACCACAGAGATCAGACAACTGCAACTACCGATCGTGAGCCCGATGCTGCCAGATTTACGAAGTCACGATGTTGGACAGATATGGCATCAAGCCATCAGATAGATAGGAAGGAGCAAGGGATTGGAAAAGTCACCGAGTTATAAAAATAATCACCAGAGCATGTGTGGGAGAGCTGGAAATTTCCCAAGAAGGACAAATTCAGCATAATAATATTTTTCTCACTTCTTAACTAATCTCTCCCTGAAATCCTTCTCTTGGATACAGAATAGTAATGTCAGATCAAATTTCTGGAGTCATGCCATGACCCTTGATTCCTATATGTCAAAAGGATTGCCCCTTGTAATATCTTCTGTATCTCTGTCTTCATAAATGCTACCCTGTGTCAGCTTTTCTGTTTTGCATTTCCCTACATAACTGATAGGTGGTGTTTCTGCATACATGATTATGCCATTCCTCTTCCCTTTGTGACACTGAGATTGGACCCGGGGCCTCAAGCATGCTAGGCGAGTGCTCTATCACTTCTCAAATAGCCTTTGAGAATCTACTGTGCACTAGCCATTGAGCTAAATCTCGAAAATTAAACAAACAAACGAACAAACAAAATCATTACATTTCTGAAATTTCATAGGTTGGGAGAATGGACATTCAAAATGCTGCTCAAAGTCCTTCAGTTTGTACCAAACAGTACATTGTCTGATTCACCTTTGCAGTGGCTCCATATTGTTTCTCAAAGCAGAACTGAGTATCTATCTACCTATCACCTATATCCATCATTTGTCTATTACCTGTATCTCGGGCAGTGCAATAATACATAAGGCCAACCTATCATTTCAGCATCCTCACAAAGGAGCAAGAAGACCACGATGCCAAGGAGCCAACCTCTAGTTTGGCTGCCTTGAGGCTTGCAAACCGGTCCCACTCGCACAGCGTAGGAATCCATGACGCGCCCCCTAGAGCTTCTAGTTGTCATTGCAAGAAGGTGAGGTTGCCTGCAAGCACGCGGCCCAGGCCAGCGTGTGGCGCATGCGTAGAACTCGGGTGCCCCGCTCGGGGGACGGGAGAGTCCAAGTGTGAGGGGAGTTCACTGTGGATTCTGGCTTTGTTTTCTCATGAAAGAGGACACGGCTCCTGTTTATCAGTTTAATTTGCCTTTTGACTTGAGCAATAACTCCGGGGCTGCGTCTCCGTCGGGCGAGATTAAGCGTCCCGGGGGTCGTGGAACGCCATTCGTTGGTTTCCCCCGCGGGGCGGCGTTTGGACGGTGCCGGAGCGAGCGCGCGGGGGCGGAAGCGGCGGCGGCGGCAGCGGTGGCGGCGGCGGCTGCTGTCAGAGCTGGAGGAGAGCGGCAGGCGGAGCAGTCATGGAGGGTCAACGCTGGCTGCCGCTGGAGGCCAACCCTGAGGTGAGCGCGGCCGGGTTCCGCAGCCGGGGACCGAGCGGGCCGGGAGGCCGGCGCCGGCCCGCATGCGCGCGGCTCTAAACCCTCTTCTGTCTCGTTTCAGGTCACCAACCAGGTGAGTGCGGTGCCGGTCACCCCGGGACCCCGGAGTCCTTTCCGCCATCCCCGCCAGCCTCCCTGCTGGCCTTCACTTCTGCATCCCCCCCAGGATCCAGGGATCTCGTCCCGGGAGGCCCCCGGTCTGCGGCTCTGGGCGGCTCCGCCCCTTTCAGGCCACCACCTGGCTCCGGGAGATGCGGGTGCAGCGTCCCTCCGTCGGACCCCGCGTCGCCGGCGCTGCCTGGGGCCTCGGGGTCTGAGGTTTGGGTGCCTCTCACCTGGTGTCTCCACCCGGTTGCCTTGCCCCTTTTGGTTCGTCTCCTTGCCGTTGCGGGTTCCATCCCTGTTCCCTGACCCTGTCCCTTCTAGGTGACTAATTTGCCAACACTTCCTGACTCCCGGCTTTGTAAACTTGCCCACCCAGTTCTGGTAATTCCATCCACCTCCTGTACAATGAAATCACCTTTCAGTCATCTTCTCTTGCCCCATCGAGGTCCTTCTCTTCCCTGCCACGCCCCCCTTCTCTTCCTGCCTTTAAAAGGTGGACCTGGTAGTTGCCTCCTGTACCACACAAAGCCCGGTTTAAGCGTTGTCCTGCAATGCGTAGCCGCCTGCTACTCTTAAAAGGAAATTTGTTTTGGATACTGAAGGTTGGGGCTGGGGACGGCAAGTGGGGGGTGCCTTTCAGTCCCCAAATTAGGTGGGAGAATGCGCTTAGTTATAGATTTTTTTTTTTAATTTGCACGGGTATGTATTAATTATCCTGTTTTTTTTTCCTGCTCTCAAATTTATTTCACCTTTGACCGTTCTCTTAGTTTGTTATATAGTTTTCTTTCTTCCATCTTTCTTCTCGTAACCGAGGGATATAGATTTATTATCTATAAAACAGTTAAAAATGTTTTTTGAGACTAGACATCGTGGTACATGCCTGCAGTATCAGCGTGTGAGAGGCTGAGGTAAAAGGAGGAATTTTGAGTTCCAGCCCAGCCTGGACTGATGTGCTGCCTAAAAGCCTGCTCCCCTCCTCCAATTATTATTATTGTTGTTGTTATTTTTAATAGTTCTTGGTTTTCAAAGCCTTTTAGCAATTTTTTTTTTTTTTGGTATAAAGCACACAAGCTTTATGTTAGAGGTGACATCCTTTGTCTTTTGGAATGTTTGAAAGTGTTTTCGCTTATTTTGTGTGTGGACACACGGGTGGGGGTCAGAGGACAACTGTCTAGATTCGGTTCTCTCCACCCCTCTGGTGGGTCCTTGGGATTGAGCCCAGGTCTTCAGACTTGTTGGTGGGAGGAGCCTTTACTCACTGGCCTGGCTCCCTGGAGCTATGTGGGTTCGTTACATATAAGTTCTTATCTTCTTAGTAAGGTGAACTGTGTAAAGTTTAAAACCCAACACTTCCCAGTTATGTTGCTGTCCATAGCACCCTTTCCTGAGGAGGCCCAACTTTCTTTCACTCTCACCTCTTTGAAATTTGCTCATCTCTTTTCCTGGTGCCTTTTATTTTCTTTGTCAAGAGAAAAAATCTTAAAGAATTTCCAACTTCGGTGCATTAAAAAGAAGTGTTTATTTTAGCTATAATGCAAAGTTATACTTTACCAATAGCAATTTACTATATATGCAATAGCTTTTGTTCCATTGATCAGTCTGTGATTTTTTTTTAACCATTATCATCCTATTTCTTGTGGCTTTATAAGTTCTCAAATAGTACAAATCCAGCATTGTACCTTTTCTGAACTGTTTAGGCTTTTCTAATTACTTCACCTCCTAGATAAATTTTAGACTGCTTGTCAGTCTATACAGAAGCTTGATCGGTGAATGTGTCAACGGGATAGCCGTATTCTGAGGAATGTGTTTTTATTACAGTGGCTCTTGTCATCTTTGACCAAGGTGTGTCATCATTTAGTTAGGCCTTTGATTTCTTCATCAGTGTTTGAGCACATAGCTCTTGGGGAAAAAATCATTAGATACCTACAAATTTGGTGATTTGAAGTGCTCTTGTAAATAGTCTTGCTTTAAAACTTCATTTTTGAGTTCTTTGTTATGTATCGAATGTAATTTAAAAATATGCCCGCATCCTCGACCTTGCTAAATTCAGGGAGTAGCTGCACTGCACCTCTGTGCACTTAGTTTCTTCTGTAGGTCTTGAGGATTTCCTGAACACACGGAAGGGTTCTCTGCAGTCGGATGTTCAACCCTAGTCTAAACACCTTTACCTCTCTTTCACGTCTTAGTATACTTGGTAATGTCTTAAACAGGAATTTGAAGTGCTGGTTTCTGATCTTAGCTGGGGAAGCATTTACTCCTTCATTCTAAAGTAAGGCACTTACAGATATCTTGTAGAGGCTTTCTCTCCAGCTAAAGAAGTTCTACTTTTTCCTAATTTGTAAAGATTTTTATTATTAATTAATGTTCAAATTCCCCAAGTGATTTTTTTAAAGCATTTCTTGATGATGATAATGGAAAGAATTATATATAATTATATATAAAGATAAAAGAACAGAGATGTGGCCAGTATGCCTCTGGCACCCAAACTAGACAAACCATAAGAAGAAAATGCACACGCACACATACACGCACATTTATATTCTGTATGAAAAACTGGGCACTTAAAGCCTGTGACTCAGCTGCTTTAGAACCTCGTTCCTAGATAATTTTGACACATTATAAAGTGCTCACTCTGTGGGCTTGTATCTCTTATTACTATGGCTATGAAAGCCTCAACAATACATGTATTTTAAAAACATAAGAACATAACCAAGGGCAGCCTTTTTTATATGGAAGATTTGATTTACCATTTAAAGTCTACCAATGTAATTAGTCTAATCTGTTGATTTAAAAAACCCTAATGATACTAAATGATAATAATGATTAAAATGCTAATTATTGTTTTGAGGAATCAATACAAGGTATATATAGCAACACTTAAAGTCTGTGATTTGACCGATATAGAATCTTATTCCTAGATAACTTTGATAACTTATAAAATGCATTTACTTACACTAAATAATATTGAGGTCACCTTTTGCATTACCAACTGTCTAAACGGGAACTAGTTACACTTTGTTGTTAAGCTGTGATTGTTTTTCTATCCAGTGGGAAGGCAGAAAGTAAAGCCAGGCAAATAAATCACTAGCCATTGTTGCAAGAGCAAGGAGAAAGTTAACAAGGTGTTGGGGGTCAGAGGCCAGTAGGTCGGCTAGCGACAGGAGGCTTCTCTGAGCTGACTTAGAGATGTGAATGTGTGCTGCATCTGCCTTGCTGTGGCTGACTTGGTTTACTTCCTGTTTTCTAGCCATGCCTGTAATCCCAGCTCTGGGGAGACTGAGGCACGAGAATCAAGACCTTGAGACAGCCTGGTCTGCAGAGCCACGCTGTCTCAGCTGTTGTAGTTGTAGTTGTTGTTAGGTAATGTGTTTTTATTTAGAGAATGGGCAAGAATCTTAGGAGGAGTTGACGCACCTGGGCGGTGGTGGCGCACGCCTGTAATCCCAGCATTTGGGAGGCAGAGGCAGGCGGATTTCTGAGTTCGAGGCCAGCCTGGTCTACAGGGTGAGTTCCAGGACAGCCAGGACTATACAGAGAAACCCTGTCTCGAAAAAAACCAAAATAATAATAATAATAATAATAATAATAATAATAAGGAGGAGTTGATGTTAACCAGAATTTGTGTTTGCTTGGTGCCCATGCTCTCTGCATGACTGAGGATGAGAAGTGGATATCTTTGATCACTGGCTTGTGATTTGGAGAATTATCCCAGCAGGCCTTAAATGCAGCCCTTAAATGCCCTTGCCTGTGTCATGTAGGTGACAGGCCCCACACCTGGTCCACCCCCAGGTTTTCTTATTTCTTTTTAGCCTAATGGGATCACAAGAGGAGCTTGATCCTGATTTAACTGTGTTACCATCTGGCGGTTACGGGTCTTATTAACCCTGAGTTTGAGCAAGCAGTGTTTTATGTGTGCTGATGCCTGGCGTTATGTAAGAACAGTCATCCTGTGTCTGTAGCATGAGGTGTAGTTAACCCCTGTTGGGCATCATCTAGAGGAGGTGTGCCATACAGTACATCTGGTAAACAGTGATTTGTTTTTTATTTTTTATTTTTGGTTAGTGCCCTGTCAACCTCTTTTAAGATACTTTATTTTGCTACAGATTTGACTTAAAACAGTTAAAAAAATTTAAGCTCTGCCTTATTTACATATATATTTTTAAGTGGGTAAAAATAGCTGATGGAAAGTTGCAGATAATTGAGCATTAAGACTTGCAATTTTTTAAAGAAGTATAGTTGATCTGGGTAACCATATCACCTGTGAGTGTACTAGACCTGCATGTAATTGTTTTGTGATTTGAGTATGGTCAGTTGATTATCTAATGTGTGTGTGTGTGACACATACACACACACATATATACATGTATATGTATATATAGAGAGGGAGCGGGGGGAAAGAAAGAGGGAGATAGTTGTAACTTAGAAAAATTATGAGTTTTTAAATAGGGAACCTCCCTAAAATTATTCTTAGTTGCGATGTTTTTGAGGAGGTAACATTTTCTTCTTTTCTACCTGAAGGAAACTTACACATACCTTGACATAGTTCTGTTACTTATGTAAATGATTAAAGTTAGAACCAGAATTGGAGGACATTTGCTAGATTATTACCAAGAAAATATTATAGTAATTCTCTCATAAGTGTGTTCCACTTTTGGGAAAGAAACAAACAGGACTTAATGCCCTGTCTCTTATAACTTCTGTCTAACTTCTGTTTCCCTGCTTTGTACACTTTCGCCAAAGAATCATCCGTCACTACTGTCGCTAGCACCTCATCTCTATCCTCTTGTTCTTCATTCTTTTGTTTTTGGATATTTTATTTATTTACATTTTCACATGTTATCCCCTTTTCCTATTTTCCCCCCAGAACCCCCCTAACCCATCCCCCCTCCTCCTGCTTCTATGAGGATGTGTCCCCACCTACTCCTGCCTCCCCACCTTTGCATTCCCCTACACTGGGGCATCAAGCCTTCATGGGACCAAAGGCCTCTCCTCCCATTGATGCTCGACAAGGTCATCTTCTGCTACATATACCGCTGGAGCCATGGGTCCCTCCATGTGTACTCATTGGTTGGTGGTTAAGACCCTGGAAGCTCTGGTTGGTTGATATTGTTGTTCTTCATATGGAGCTGCAAACCCCTTCAGCTCCTTCAGTCCTTTCTCTAACTCCTCCAGTGAGGACCCTGTGCTCAGTCCAATGGTTGGCTGCAAGAATCCGTCTCTGTATTTGTCAGGCTCTGTCAGAGCCTCTCAGGAGACAGCTATATCAGGCTCCTGTCAGCATGTAATTCTTGGCATCCACAATAGTGTCTGCGTTTGGTGACTGTTTGTGGGATGGATCCCTAGGTGGGGCAGTCTCTGGATGGTCTTTCCTTCAGTCTCTGCTCCACACTTTGTCTCCATGTATGCTCCAGTGAGTATTTTGTTAGCCCTTCTAAGAAGGACCGAAGCACCTATACTTTCCTTCTTCTTGAGCTTTATGTGGTCTTCATTCTTAACTTGCTTCCATCCCCACTGTTTCCTAGTGACCACTCCTCTGACATACACATGGGCCACTATTTTTCCTTGTATTTCTTGGCCTCTTAGTGGCATTAGAAGAGCAACAATCATTCTTGAAACATCCTGCTTTTACATCTTTACTTTTCTGATCATTCTGATGTTTCTAATTCCCCAATTACTTCTTAGGCTCTTTCCGTTCTTCCTTCTCTGGAGGTTCCTGGGGACTTTCTTTATGATGTTAAGGTTGATTGTCAACTTGGTGGGTATATCTGTATGAGGGGCTTTCTAGATTAGGTTTATTTTGTTTGGAAGATCCAAAATGTGGGTACCATTCTGTGGTCTGCAGTCTGGGACTGAGTGAAAAAGTAATGTGGCAGCTGAGGTGGTAGAGCAGGTGAAGGTGCTTGCCACCAAGCCTGCTGACCCTAGACTGCTCTGGGACCCACATGATAGAAGGAAAGCTCCAACTCTTGGAAACTAGCCTGCAGAGGTTGCTGTGGCATGTGTGTTTTAAGTAAATGATTTAAACAATAATGTTTTAAAGTTAAAAAAGAAAAAGAAAAAGGTGAGCTGATGGCCAGCATTCCTCTCTCTGCTTCCTGAGTGTACACGCAGCTTGTCCTGTGCTCCTGCCGCCATGCTTTCCCTGCCCTGGTTTCCACACCCTGGGAACCAAAACGAATGCTTCCTTCTTAAGTTGCTTTTGTCAAGGCTTTGATCGCAGCATCAAGGAAAGCAGTGCCATTCCTTCCAGAGCCTAGGTGTACTCCTCCATGATGCTTCCTGGTCTGTTGTTTTTATAACATTGCCATCACATTGATGGCCCCAGTGTCCCTCTAAGCTCTTCCTTTTTCACCATATTGAACACCTGCATATTTAGCTACTACTTTGATATTTCCATCTGGGAACTATTAATGCCTCGAACAGTATAGCTGTAAAAGAGATATGAATTTCCATTCTCTAAACCAACTTCTTCCTCTGTCTCCCAAAGGCATTGCAATGCATCCTTTGCTCAAGCCAGTGCTAGTGACTGTTCTCCTTGGCCAAGCCATTTTGAAGATTCCGCTGTGTCTCTTGATTCTCTTGAGCAAATATCTCTCCTTTAATGTATGTGTATTCTGAGATCATGGCTGTTTAACCTTTTCTGTAATCTTTCTAATTGTGTAGATTGTCTTCACAGCGCTAGCCACTCAGCTTGACCTTGTCAGCTGCTGTGGACTTCTAACTAGTTGTACTTATTTTCTTCCCTAAAAGCCATCATCCCTGCTTTTGTTTGGCTTTAGAAAAATGCACACAACATCTTGTAATTTTCTGCTTCACTAATGTCCTTCACCGGTTTTTTTTTAGATTACACTGCAAGCTCCTCACTGGGGCCAGGTGAGGAGGCACTGCCTATTTCTACAGGCTGAGCTTCAGGGTTTGAAGTCTCTTCTTGCTTCAGAGTCTTCACTTGTTTATCCTTACCTCGAGTCACTTTATTTTAGTTATTTTATGGCAGTATTTTTTGGTCATTTATAGCTCAAGTTCAAGACATACACCCTTTTGTCTTTTTTGTGCATGTGTGACATACTAAAGTACACATCTCAAGTCTCCCTTTCCTTTACCACTTTCCCTTCTCTTTCTCTTTTTGTTTGGTTTCTTTCTCCTCCCTTACCCCTACTCTTCCCTCTTCCCTGTTTTTCTTTTTACACAGGGTTTTGTAGTGGCTGAGGCTTCCTTTGAACTCTTGCTTCCTGTAAGCATGAGCTACTATATTCAGTTAATTTCTTCAAAATTTTTACTTTGTGAACTTATTTATCTCTGTCTGTCTCTCTCTCTGCAGTCCTAACTGTTGCGGAGCTTGTTATGTAGACCAGGCTGGTCTTGAACTCAGAGATCCACCTGCCTCTCAAGTACAGGGATTAAAGGTATTCACTACCACTGGTGCCACTACCACCCAGGTCTCCCTGAATATTTTAAGGAACAAAATTCTGTCTTCTAAGTTGCTTTAATTTTTTTATTTTACAGCAATGAGAATAACATTTAACTAATAAAGTGATATTTATTTATTTTTCCTGGGACATTTTGCCTTCTTATAATTTCCTTAAATTGCTCGTCAGTCCTTCCATTCAAAGCATGTAGAACAAATCCAATTGCTCTCTCTTCATATTAACACTGTCTTCAGCCAAGGTTGAGTAATTTCAGTCTCACCCGAGCATGCCCACACGCATCAGTTACCTTTCTGGTGTTGTGATGAATCAGCATGGCGAGACAACTCAGGGAAGAAAGCTTATTTTGGCTTATGGTTCTAGGTGGGTGAGAGTCCGTGGCGGTGGGGAAACATTAGCTGCAAGTGCTAGGCCTGATGGCCGGAGCAGCAAGCGGAGAGCTTACGTGGTGAACCTCAAGCACAAAGCAGAGTACAAAAGAAGAGGGGTGAGACTCTGCTCAAAGCATGCGTCCAGTGATGTATTTCCTGAAGCAAGGCTGCACCTCCTAAATCTCCCCAAACAGCACACCCTCCTGTAGACCCCATGTTCGGATCCGTGAGACTGAGGGGATGATTGAAACCACCACGCTGTCTTCCACTTGGATGCGGCTCTAAATCCTGTGGTCCCTGGCCGCTGTCTTTGGGGTCCTCCCCTTGTCCTTAGCCATTATGGAAGAGAATGCTGTTCAGGGCCTTTACCATAATCCAGGCTGCATCATCTTTGCTTGGTCCAGTGAGCTGTTGCCCGATTGTCCTGAATGATGCTTCTGAGGTCACCAGCCTATGTCTCCTTTTGATAATTTGTACTTAGTCCACAGTGAACTTGTAGTGAAGTAACTCTCTCTTTTCTTTAACATCCACATAAAATATTTTCAGTGATTTCCTATCCTGGGGTTAAGGAAATGTGATCTTGTCTTATTTTGAGTTAGTCTGTTAAACTTTGTTTTGCTAGTTTCTAAGGTGCAATTCCTATTTAACTTATTTTCCTAGTTGCACGCATACATGTGATTTCTACCAGTGTACTCTTACTCGCAGTAGTACGAAGCAGTTGCTAGACAAGTGTAATTATGTCATAACTACACTCATTAATGAGCTAGTAACAAGCAGGACCAAAGCTGTTCTGAGTAGATCTTTGTCACTCCCGTGAGGCCCTGGTTCAGTCCCTGACCCCGCTGTCGGTCAGGTGAAGGCTGGAGAAAGCAGTTTTAGGACAGAGTTTAAAAGGAAGTGATTTCTCCCCCGGACTCTTACTGTTTATTTTCTTTTCTTTTTTTCCTTAAGGAAAACTGTCTTATTTATCTGAGACTTCATATGTCTGTATAGCCCAGCTGGCCTTGCACTGCCGATCTTCCTGCCCCAGCTTCCCGAGTGCTGGGGATTATAGATAGCTGTGTGCCACAGTGCCTCAATTTAAATATTCCTGTGATCGGACTGTTGAGTGCAAAGTTATTTTTTTTAGGATAATAGTATACTTAAATAGTACCAGTACTACCTAGATTTCTTTTATAATGTCTTCTTTTAAAAACAGGCATTTTTTTAAATAAAAAAATTGTTTTATGACTACATATTGTAATTTATAAATTATATTTCTTAGACAAAATTTTAAAGTTGTGGGATTTTTGTGAACTAATCAGTTAGATCTTTTTAATTGTTGACGTTGTTATCTTATTTTCTAGTGTCTAAACTAGAAAGGGCAGAAGACTGGTTCTAGAGGTTATAACCCCCTTCCTGTTCCATCCAAACACACTTTTAGTTAAGTAGAGAGAGTTTTGTAAATGCGAGTATGGACAACTTCTTATATCGGTAATTTTGAGAACTTTTCCTGGGTCTAGTTAATTTCATGGGGTTTTTTCCTTTGATGATCTTCTTCTTCTTCTTCTTCTTCTTCTTCTTCTTCTTCTTCTTCTTCTTCTTCTTCTTCTTCTCCTCCTTCTCCTTCTCCTCCTCCTCCTCCTCCTCCTCCTCCTCCTCCTCCTCCTCCTCCTTCTCCTTCTTCTTCTTCTTCTTCTCCTTCTTCTCCTCCTCCTTCTCCTTCTTCTTCTCCTTCTTCTTCTTCTTCTCCTTCTTCTCCTTCTTCTTCTCCTCCTCCTCCTCCTCCTCCTTCTTCTTCTTCTTCTTCTCCTTCTTCTTCTCCTTCTTCTTCTTCATCTCCTCCTCCTCCTCCTCCTTCGTCTTCTTCTTCTTCTTCTTCTTCTCCTTCTTCTCCTTCTTCTCCTTCTTCTCCTTCTTCTCCTTCTTCTCCTTCTTCTCCTTCTTCTCCTTCTTCTCCTTCTTCTCCTTCTTCTCCTCCTTCTCCTCCTTCTTCTCCTTCTTCTCCTTCTTCTCCTTCTTCTCCTTCTTCTTCTCCTTCTTCTTCTCCTTCTTCTTCTCCTTCTTCTTCTCCTTCTCCTTCTCCTTCTCCTTCTTCTTCTCCTTCTCCTTCTCCTCCTTCTCCTTCTCCTTCTCCTCCTTCTCCTTCTCCTTCTTCTCCTTCTTCTTCTTCTTCTCCTCCTCCTCCTCCTCCTCCTCCTCCTCCTCCTCCTCCTCCAACTCACTGGTTTCATTATACTGGTCAGCAAGGACCAGGGACTCACCTGCGGTAACCTATCAAGTTGTGGTGTTACACGAGTGTGCCACACCCAGCCTTTTACACGGATTCTGAAGGGTTGAGCTCAAGTTCTCAGCCGACATGGAAAGCAGGCAATTCCCCACCTGAGACCCCATAGCCACGAGTTTAGTTTTTAAGATGATTTTACGTTTCCTCATAGTTTTGAAAATTTAAGAAAAAAATTGCTCTAGTTCTGTGGATTTGGTTGTTTACCTTTAAACTTGACTATGGTAGAAAACCACATTTTTTTTAAATGAGATAATAAAACTGGCTGGGTTTATACTATTCAACTAATTGTAGTTGACCTTTTACAAAATATGTCTTCTTAAAATTTTCATGTTTGTTTTAAATACAGATCTAGTGTTTTTTGTATAGAAGCAGGACATTTTCATCATTACTTTTATGTCTTTTGAGACAGGGTCTCACTGTATCTGGAACTCAACACATAGAACAGCTTGGCCCTGAACTCATGGAAATCCCCCTGCCTCTGTCTCCCAAGTGCTGGGATTAACAGTGTCTGCCACCATGGCCAGCTGTAGTTACTTTTAACCTGTTTATTCCTTGTGTCATGTGATGGCTCCCGATGAGTAACTGATGACAACAGGGATCCAGAGGATAGAGCCAAGATAGTCAATAGATAATAATGGAATTGAATTTTTATGGTATATCATTTCATGATAAGAGTAAAGAGTTAAGGTAAATTGTAACTCTTGTTAAGATTTAATGATTT
The DNA here is from genome assembly GCA_036184795.1 of Tokudaia tokunoshimensis. Taxonomy (NCBI): domain Eukaryota; kingdom Metazoa; phylum Chordata; class Mammalia; order Rodentia; family Muridae; genus Tokudaia; species Tokudaia tokunoshimensis. Next base: position 23,743,688 of record BTHU01000011.1, on the reverse strand, counting down.
TTATGATATAATACAATGTACTTTTTTGCTTTTTAATCATTCATTGTTTTCTTAGCTTGATCTTAATCAGTGTCATTGGTGCCTTTAGATTTTGAATTTTGCTTAGTGCTTATTTTTGTTAGTTTTGCTTACATAATGCTGGTTTATACTAATATCTCTTTACAGTAACTTAGCAGTTTTGTCCAGTCGCAGGTACATACATGGAGTTACTGGGTCATATGCACCATTTTGTGTAACTTTATAGTAAGTATGATTCTATGAGTATCAAAATTAACAAATCCTCTGATCAGCTCTTACAATTATAGATGTTACTAGTTTGGGGTACAGCTTGGTGTTTCCAGATTCTTGACATCTCATTCAAAGTACTAAAATAATACACAGAGATTTTCAAAGGTAGCAGGAAGATTTTTATTCCATCAGTGAAATGATGGAATAGTTCAGATACACTGTTGAGGGCACAGTGAGCCATTAATTGAAGCCCTTCAAGGGCCCAGTTGATGTTCATGACTTCCTTTTATACCTTCAAGTGAAGGCAAAGTGTAGTTTGGGATGTAGTTTGAATGGTTCTCTATTTTGATTGACAGATGTTAAATTACATGATTATTTTTGTATTATACATATGCCTTTTTGTACTGGCTGGTTTTTGTGTGTCAACTTGACACAGGCTGGAGTTATTGCAGAGAAAGGAGCTTCAGTTGGGGAAGTGCCTCCATGAGATCCAGCTATGGGGCATTTTCTCAATTAGTGATCAAGGGGGGAGGACCTAGCCCCTTGTGGATGGTACCATCCTTGGGCTTATAGTTTTGGGTTAAATAATAAAGCAAGCTGAACAAGCCAGGGGAAGCAAGCCAGTAAGAAACATCCCTCCATGGCCTCTGCATCAGCTCCTGCTTCCTAACCTGCTCGAGTTCCAGTCCTGACTTTCTTTGGTGATGAACAGCAAATGTTTCCACGGTGTAAGCTGAATAAACCCTTTCCTCCCCAACTTGCTTCTTGGTCGTGATGTTTGTGCAGGAATAGAAACCCTGACTAAGATACCTTTCTATAATGTATCTGATTTTAATCATATCCTTGCCCAATTATGTGTGGACAGATAGTAAATAGAGGATCTTCATTTTCAGTACACAGTTTGCTTTATTGCATGTGTACCCCAAACCAGTTCAGACTGGACCGGCCTTTCCATTCTTTGGGGTGGGCTGTGCATGCTAACAGGTTGCTAAATGCATTGTTCAGTGAAAGGGGTATGTGCATAGTACATATAGGTAAGGGTCTTGAGCTGCCAAGTTTGTTATCAGAGGAGGGGTGTGTGGATAGTCCACACCAAGTAGAGTCCAGGTTTGCTAAACCCAGTATGCTTGCCTACCTCAGAGATGTCTGTTCTATCATGGTAATATGCAGAGTTGATTTAATGAACATCAGATTGTAGATAAAGGAGTTGACTGTCCTAATCTTCTTTAACTGGCAGGAAAGGGAGTATACAATGAATGTTCATCATAAACAAGCTTGTGGAACATGCAGACATAATAGATGGCAAAGTTATCTATTAAAGTGTATTCATTTCAATTCAAGCAATATAACTTGAGTGTGATTTGGCTAGATATAATGCTTAGCAATGGGAAAAAGATAAGAGTCTCTTCCTTTAACTCTGAGCCTTTTAAAAAAAAATCCCTTTTTGGTTTCTAGGTAGGATTGAATATTGACTGACCTAAACCAGTAAATTTGGAAGAAGTGAAGAAGAGAAAGGGAAATATTTTCAGATCTGCTTGTGAAGCCTGAAATCCTGAGTAGTGATCTGGTGAAGAATGACATAGTGGAGGGGCCCTTGCTCTCTGTAGTTGTAGACCATGCAGCTTGATGGAGAGCTGATGTAATACATATCATGCACTTCTTCCCAGTGGAGATTCTTAGCTGCCTTTCCTTCTTCCAGTCATCTGTCCATCCATCCATCCGTCTGTCCATCCGTCCGTCTGTCTGTCTATCTTGGAAGTGTTTGCCTGCATGTGTGTCTGTGCACATGTAACTTTTTCTTATTAACAAAATGCTTAGCTCTCTTTAAACCCCAGATGTTATTTTTGGATATCAGTATAAATTGTTGATGTACTAAAATAATAATTCAATATGTAATTGATGCATTAAAGGCTGGAAATAAGTTCTCAAGGTGACTTATATGTCTTTGATGAAGTCCTGGGTAACATATTCAATGTCAAAGTTATAGCTTTTGAAAACAGATTTGTTTTTTGTTATGGGTTTTAACTGTTTGGTATGTGATATAACTGCTCTCTACCTACCCTGGTCATTGTAGACTTGCTTTACTGTGTTCTTTGACCTCTCAGGCTCTGGTATATTGATAAATAAGGACTGTATGTATTTATGTGGTACAGTCTGTGGTAGTGCTGCTTTCTGCATTCTTACTGAACACTAGTAATACTTGATTGCATTCCTTTTTATGTATTAGATATATAGTACACACTTGTTGATCATTTCCTTGTTAACACTCTGAGGGTTTTTTCTCTGACCAGTTAACATTTCACTGCTTTTTTTTTTTACTAGTTTCTCAAGCAGTTAGGCCTGCATCCTAACTGGCAGTTCGTTGATGTGTACGGAATGGAGCCTGAACTTCTTAGCATGGTACCAAGACCAGTGTGCGCAGTGTTACTCCTCTTCCCTATTACAGAAAAGGTAATTGTAAAGCAAGATATGCAGTTTCTGATAAATACATGTTTTTGTTGTTGAATAAAAAAAAATAGTCTTTAAAAACAAATGATGCCTTTGTTACATATAATCAGCAAAATAAAAAATAAGAGAATCTTAATGTGTTATTAAAATAAAAGATATATGATTGTAGGTTGACAATAAAGCTTTCTGTTAGTCTTCTACCTTTAGCTTTCTTCTCTTAAAAGCTGTGGTCAGCTCGCCTCAGCTTTGCTCAGTGACTGCCTTAGCCCTGGCGCGTGAGGCTGAGTGCCATGGAGTGTGCCTGCAGTGCTCGCTGACTGACTGCGAGGTTGAGGCAGGAAAACCATCTGAGCTCAGAAGCTGCAGGCAGGGTAGAGCCATCCAGTGAGAGCCTTGTGTCTCACAGGCAAGCAGTGAGTGAAATAACCAATGTGAGAAACCGCTACCGTGAGACAGTCACTCCTGCCTCTCAGTCTTTTGTCAGTCTGGTCCTTTAAGTCATTCTCTTAGGTTAGGCTACACCTCGCCTTCCATACCCTTCCTTGGCAAACTTGTCTGGTTTAGTGTGTAGTTTTTGCATGTAGACTATTGACTTTTTCTCCCAATAGTATGAAGTCTTCAGAACAGAAGAGGAAGAAAAAATAAAATCTCAAGGACAAGATGTTACTTCATCAGTATATTTTATGAAACAGACCATCAGTAATGCCTGTGGAACGATCGGACTGATCCACGCCATTGCGAACAACAAAGACAAGATGCACTTTGGTAAATGCCTGTCTTCCGGGTTTCCTCTTCAGATGTGTTAACGTCATTAAACAGTAGGGGGCGCTCTAACTCCCTCCAACTGTAAAGTAATGGTTGTGGGAATGTATGTGTGGATAAGCTGCCAGGAGAGAAATAGATCCTTCCCAATCTTCATATTGTTGATGAACAGGTTCAGCAGAAGAGTATTTAACTTAATCACTTATGCCAAGACTCTTAGATTCTTACCAGTTAAAGAATTTTTACCTAAAAAAAATACTGTACTGTGTTTACTGTTAATTTTTTTTGTAATTAAAATTAAATTTTTAATCATTTTTGAAATTCTCAGAATCAGGGTCAACATTGAAAAAGTTCCTGGAGGAGTCTGTGTCAATGAGCCCTGAAGAGAGAGCCAAATACCTGGAGAACTATGACGTCAGTACCTTCCCTCTCTCCAACCTCATCCATGGGCACTTTACAGGGTTGCAGGCTCTGTTTAGCGGTTTGTCATAAAGCCATATCTGGGGAAGCATCATTGTCATATCCATAAGAAAGGGCTTCGGTTTTACTGAGGTAGCTGTACCCAAAATATCTGTAATGTCGCTCAGTTGACAGTTCTGTTTCTAGAACAGATGAACAAATAATTTAGTTTGCAAATTAGATGCCAGGCCCTCTAATCCACTTTAAAGTGATTGTTTTAAACATTTATTATTTTTGAAAATCATTTTTCTTTTGTAGGCCTTTTGCCTTTTAATAACATCAATAGATGATAAGTTCTTTGAACTTAGAAGTGTGTTGTACATTTTTATATTGTTTGTTTAGTATTCCAAAATATTTTAGTTGCTTTAAGTTTGAAAATATTTGGAATTTTATACAACCTCCTTATTTTGCATAAAAGTAAACAACATGATAGTTGCTAGTAATTCCACCAGCGAAAGGCAGCTGTCGCTGATGTTTTATAGAAGACATATATGTATAGACACAATAGTTTTTTTAATTTGATCACACTGTAATACTGTTTTATAACTTGCTTTTTTCACTTATCACAAACGTATTAACACCAGTAAGTATATATTTAACATTATTATTTTAATGGCTGAGTAGCTTTCCACTGTATGGTATATTTAACTAGTAAAATGCTGTTTGAAATCTAAAAGTTTTCTCTTTTTCACTACTTAAAATTATTACAAGTCCGAGTAAAATATATTACTGTCTGAGGTTTTAGAACCGTTCTTAATTTCATCTAATCATGTACATTAAATGCATATTAATGCCTAGAAGAGAAATTGCTGATCACTTTGCATGCCTTAAGGCTTTAATACTTATCACCAAATCGCTCTACATAACAATTATACTTTTACCCCTGATTTTCTATTATGTCCATTTCTCTGCATCTTTGATAGTCGTGGGTATGACTGGAGCATTTTTAAGTTTAGCTAACTGAGTTCCCTAGCTTCTCATAAATGCATGCCTTTTGCACCACGTTTTAAAATTGCCGACTGAAATGCATGATTAAGCATAAACGCAGGCAGAGCTGCAGGAGCATGCACCTTGCAGAGGCAGCTGGCTGAGCGTCTTCAGTCTCTGTGAGATGCTCACTTTATTCCAGTCTAAGTGAATAAAGTGTTAAGTGTTGCCCTATCAAGTGAATAAAGTGTTAAGTGCTGCTCTAACAGTTAAGGAAGCTAAATGACCCTCTCCTTGCACTGTGCAAATTAGAAATGATGAGCTAGTCAGTTTCCTAATGCGTAAGGGATTTGTGGGTAGAAAGGACAACACTTCATTTGCTTATTACTGAGATACAATTCTGAAAGGTTTTGTGCTAAACTGCTCCTAAAGTTCTTCCAATTTCCCGCCTCGTTACAGGATTCTAGATGGTAAAACCTGAGCTTTGTTGCTGTTTTCATTTAAAAGACAGATATAGTTGTTTTATGTTTTTGTAAATAGTTTATATTCTTATTACAGGCTATTCGAGTTACTCATGAAACCAGTGCACACGAAGGTCAGACTGAGGTATTTCACATTTCTTTTCAAAAATGTTGCTGTGTGTAAATTTGACCTTCTATTGTAGGACTTGTGGAAAAGTATTTCCCTATTTTGGTTTTTTTTTTGATTTTCCTCAGAATTTGTTTCTGCAACAGCAGCAGCCCTAGAGTGATTTGCCCAGGCTGCTAACATGCTACATTAATGTCTGGTCACTTTGCCAGATCTGATCACGGGTTCAGCAGGATCTGTCGTAGGTGGTTTGCTCCTTACTTTACCTGCTGCTTTCCTGTCAGATCCCTGTGACGTCCACATGTCAGCTTAGCCGGTGTGGTGTTTGGGCATCGCTGTCATGCCAGGCTTCCAGAAAACAATGGTGTTGCTCAGTGAATCTGTTCTGGGCCGCCATGATCTTCCTGGCTTCATGCTGGTATGGAGCTCTGCTGGGTTGCGCCTCTGCTCCTTCAGCTGCCCCCTTTTCTCTTTATTGACTCCTCTCATCCATTCCTTCTCTGCTTTTCTAAAGCCCTTACTCTTGTGGGAACTTTGTCAGAAAATATTCAGTTAGAATGACCAGAATTTAATTAAAGCCAATGGTGTATTTAGAGCACCAGGCAACTGTACATTTTCTTTATATGTGGCTTGAAATCACACTTTCCAGGGTGGAGATAATTTTGGAAGAAGAAGGGAGCCAGTGAAAGGGAGAAATTCTGAAAATGTCATGATAAAACTCATTATTTTATATGCTTAATATATACTAAGAAACAGGAGGAAAAACTCACCTTTCACACACAGGATGATATTGCCTATTGACTTTAAAAGTTCTTGGAATTTTTTTATAATTGAGATGATTTTAGATTAGTCTTAAATCCATTTTAAGGCTGAAACACTTTGATACTATGATATGGTTGTAATTATTCCTCTTTCAGAAAGACTATGTGACTGTGGGTGTTAGTCAATGGGAACACTGAGTGTCCTTGTAATTATCCCTTCTAAGCTGCTCTCGGGTTTGTCTTTTGACATTGCAGACTGTTGGTTTGTACTGCGTGTACAGTAGACCGATGCAGTAGGCAGCTCTGAATTAGTTCAGCACTTCTGTTGTTTACATTGCTTGCTGTGAGCCTTAGGACGTATGGGTGGCAGAGATGTTGAGTTAAAACCAGTGATGAGGACCAATAGAAGACTATTTTAAGATGCCAATTACTTATAATAAAGCAATTCATACCTAATCACTTCCAAGAATATTGCGATGCCTTCTTCTGTGCCCCTTCTGGAGCTTCATCCAGTTTGTTGGTTTACCATCTGAATGACAGACAGACAGACAGACAGACATCTCTTTTTGTCCAGCCTGAAACTGCATCATACTTTGTGATCCTGGATGCCACCACAGGAAAAACCCACTGACATTTAGAATGCACTTGTCCTTGCTTGAGGTTATTATCTGGGCCTTCTTTTCTGTCCCTTCAGGTTTCTACATCTAATTCAGTTGGTAACTCGAACTGTTGTTTTCCTAGTGCAATGATCCTCAAAGAGGAGTGGAAGGAAGGTAGTATTTTCTTAGAGGGCTTTCACAAGCTTTACTCCCTCAAGAATTAATTTCTTTGCTTGCTTTATCATGTCTCACAGTTGAGAATCACTGTTAGAACTATATTGTTTCTGTGCATTATAGCTCTGAGATATATCAGGTTGAAACAGAGTTTGAGGCCATTGCCACTTTTCTATGTCAATGTGGCCCTCTTCAGCCTCTCCTAACCCTGGCTGCTTTTGGCTATTTCTCTGAAATCATTTCTCTCTAGCAATCTCTTATTTTATTGTTATTCTTCTTATAATTTCTCTTTCTGAAAATATTCCTTCTCACAGCATCTGCATTTCTGATTTCTCCTCAGCTTTCAGAATTAGCTTCAATGTGACCCTTTACATAAAGCACTCTATAACTGGATATATTTTATCTGTACTATGCACTCTTTCATGTGACTACAGTGATTTGCATTTATTTATTTTTCATATTTTTAACTACTTATATATATATATTTTTAAGCTATGTGTGGTAGTATAGGCTTAAAATGTTAGTACTTCGAAGGCTGAGGCAAAAGGATCAGCACTTTGAGGTAGCTTTATCTACAAAATGAGTTCCAGGCTTGCCTAGGCTGCATAGTGAGACCCTGTGTAAACAAACAAACAGTGATGGACATTTTCCTACATTCTTACAATTCTAGACTCAGGATCTGTTTAAACTGTTGGCATAATTTACTTGCTACTGTTTCTACCTTAGTGGTATATAAAATTCCTCCCATAAATAAATAATAGCACCTTAGCTTATGAAGTAGGGAGTTTTATCTCTTCTTGTGGTTCTTAAGCCTAGGATTGAAATCTGTTATTTGCATATTTCAAATTATTCAGAACTGCTTTTTACATATAAGGCTCACTACATATTTACTGTTTCCAGTATTGGCTTAGAAATGTTTTTTTGTGGCCGGGCGGTGGTGGCACACACCTTTAATCCCAGCACTTGGGAGGCAGAGGCAGAGGCAGGTGGATTTCTGAGTTCAAGGCCAGCCTGGTCTCCAGAGTGAGTTCCAGGATGGCCTGGGCTACACAGAGAAACCCTGTCTTGAAAAACCAAAATAAAAGAAAAAAAAAAAAGAAATGTTTTTTGTGTTCTGAAAACTTAAAAAAAAAGTTTCATATGGCTCAACAGTAAAAACTACTGTTGTAGAGTGATTCTCCCGGAGCTGAGCCTAAGTTCCATGCCAAGCACTCACACGGGCTAGCTCATAGCTCCTTGTTACTAGAGTTTCAGGTTGTCTGCAGCCCTCATCCCGCCTCTGTGGGTACCTATGTGCGTACGATACAAATATACAGTCAGACGCAGCACTTTTAATCTCAGCACTTAGGGAAGGCAGAAGCAGGAGAATCTCTGGGAAGTCTAACCCAGCGTGGTCTATATAGTAAGCTGTAGACTAGCAACAGATACCCAATGAAACACTGTCTTAAAAACAAAATCTCAGATATTTGTGGAATTCTACAGTAAATATTTTAACTAGAGCATTTTTATATGAGGTCCCTTGTTTTGTGGGATTGGTTTGCAGATTACAAGATGATCTTACTGCTGTCCCCTAGTAATTATAAATTAATGTTCTCTTGTCACTGAAGAAAAGGGCCCACACTATATGTTTTCAAATCCATTTCACAACCAGCTTAAACTTTTACCAGCAACAATTTTTTTCTCTTAGGAACATGCCGTACAGGCTTGACTGACTACAAGCCCAACAGAATGAGGCATTTTCTCAGTTGAAGTTCCTCTTCCCAGATAGTTCTAGCTTGTGGCAAGTTGACACCCCCTCCCCCCCCAAAAAAAAGTTGAAAAAAACAAAACCGGGACACTATCAAATAACAGAGATTTGGTAATAGAACTTTAGTTGTAGTATGATGTTCAGCCTACTATCGTATTTGGCCCTCTTGGTAACCTAGTAAGCACAGGAGCCTTCTCGTATACCTCTTGTGGCTGCAGCGACCCCTTTCTCACCTCTCTGATCCCGCCTTCAGTCCTTTTCCAGGGAGGCCTTCACAATCATCTACCTGTATGATTGTCTTATCACCAAATGACATTTCCTTCCCCGGTCTTGTCAAATTTGCTCTTCCTTTCATTTATTTCTTCATCTTGCTCCCTTATTAAAATGTGGGTTCCACGAGAACATGGACCTTGGTTGTCACACATGCTTTCCATTTCCAGAGTAAGGCTGGTTGAAACGGGCTTCGGTAAAAAATAATGGAGTATAACGCTTAGAACATAGGATATGGGTTTTCATACTGTTTCCTCTGCTTATTAATGTGGGCAAGATATTTTCCTTGTGTAAACTAAAGCTAGTAATGCCTACCTTGTTATTCTGTAGTTAGATTACTGCAATGATTAGTGAGTTAATCTCAGAAATTGCTTAAGAATGGTGCCTGGCATTGAACGGGCGGTCAGTGAATATGGATGGTGATATTATTTTACCAAGCATTGAGAAAATCTAATCTGAACGGCAGTGTGAATGAGGCCAAATCAAAGGATGCTCAGACTTTATAGGCAGAAGTACCAGAGACGCTATGTCTAGTGTTTATCAAATTGAGTTTATGTATTGAGTTTAGATCATGAAATTGTATTTACTTCATAATGGATTGTAGTGTTTTGGGCCTATGAAAGACATTGACCTTATGTATATAAGTCTTAAGGTCATGGCAGATATTTTTAATCTTTTGTCTTTAGGCAGGAGCTTGTGAACTCTCAGAAGAGAATAACAGGGAGGCAAAAATAAACTGGGGGCCACGTAGGTGTTAAAAGGAATGGACAGAGGAAGAGGAGCCATTAGTTAGCAGTGTGCACTGAAATTGACCACAGACATAGACGGCATCTTTTGACACCCAGACATTATGAGAAGGGAGGGGCCGAGGGGGAGCTGGTATCGAATGCTGAGATCTGTGAGCCAAGGGAGAAGTCCATTAAGTTGAGCTGCAATCTTTCGTGTTTTGGATTTTTGTTTGTTTGTCTTGTTTTCCAGAAGATTGGCTGTGGTCTGCTGCCACAGTTGAATTCGGTCAATTCGGCCGTAGGCCCACTTCACTTGGCTTTGTTTACTCACTGACAGACGCTGCTTTTGTTTTTAAGACTTAACAGCAACCAAAAATCCAAGAGAACACCAAGAAAACACTGAGAGTGGGGTACTAGTCATTAAGTTTTCAGCGGAGGAGCCTCTCTATCCTTTGATCTTTCACTTGCTACATCACCATTTTGTATTCTGTTCTAGACAGCCAGAATAAAAGTGTTTTCAGGTTGATGTCCCTTTAACAATGGTAGAGACGTGACTCAGAGTATGTGCTGTTTGCTTCCATAGGAGCTTTAGGAATTACAGGTATTATCTCCCTTTGCAGATGAAGCAGCTGCCGCAAGGTGAGGGTCAGCCTCTGTCCCCAAGGCTTAGCCAGAACTTGAACTCGGGCAGTCTCGCTGCGTGGTCCACTTCTAGTCCTGCCAGCCAAGTGCTGGGATCACAGGTGTGTGCCCCCGTGCCAGGCCACACAACACAATAGAAAGCTGATAGGCTGATTGTGTAGCCGCTTTATGCTTTGCACTAAGTGATAATCATGCTACCTTGGGTGGGAAATGGACTGACTGAGAAACAGGAAACTGACAGAGCTTTAGTTGAACTTGAATTTCATCTCTGCAGTGATTTTGTGAGTTTGTTTTTTTTTGTCTTTAAAGTGCTATGTTAGAAAATTTACTGAGATTATATTAAGCAAAGTTTTGATCAACAAAAGTGTTGTTCTACATATATGTTACAGTACTATGTGGCTCAATGCTAAATGTGTGGTTAAACGTTTGAATAGTTACTGATATGAAATGACTACAATTAGATATAAACCTATTAATTTAAAAAGGACTGTAAGTACCCAGTCCTATCAGAATGCTGGCAGACAGTTCAAAGATGATATAACCTGGGCATCTACCAGATTACCTGGCAGAATAAAAGATTCTTTTGAGAAAATGACTCTGAAAGCATGAACCTTTTTAATTATTAGTGAACAGTCCATCGTGCAGCGGCAGACAGAATTCTGCAGGTTATGCACGAAGGTGGGAAAGAAGAGCCCAGTGCTCTTTGCCTTCAGACTCTGCTTTCAGGCCGTTCGCCAAAAAGAACCGCCAGGTAAATTACCGTAATTATTATTGCTTTTCTAGCTTGCAAAACGCACACAAGTTTATTCTCTTAAATAAACATGCCAAAATTGAAAGTAGACCAAAAAATACATTTAGCATTAGTTACATACTTAATTCCAGTCTTTTAGAGTAAGCTAAACAGTTCTTATTCAAAACTTTATTAGAAATAAATCTTTACATACTGTCAGGTGAGTGAATCATAATTTACTTTTGAGTTCCTTAATTTTGACAATTAGATTTTTAGTTTTTCAACTTAAAAATAGATGTTGTTAAATATCATTCTTTACCCAAATGTTCATTGCAGGTTCTTCCAAAGAGGTTCCTCATAGTTGTGATTACTGGGCTAGAGGGGTAGACATGCGTAAGGTTTTTAGCCCATAGGGTAATTGTCTTTCCTTTACTTGGTCAATTAAACAAGTGAATTAAACATGTTCTGTGCTAGAAGCTGTGCATTGTAAACATGAATAAGAAAGTTTTTTTCTTCAAAGATCTTCTATTTCAGTCACTAATGGCTTTGAGCATAGCCAATGCTAGTATTAAGTTCTTGAATGCTTCCCCTTTTTAATTGATTTTTTTGACAGTTTTATACATGTAAATGGTATATTTTCATACCAGTGTTAAATTCTATTTCTAAATTTTTCATTGCTTGACAGAAGGAAATAAAGTTTCCTTGGTAATGACTATTCAAAGTTCTTTAGTAAGTTTGTGAAATGAATCTAAGTCACAAAATAAAATCAAATTTAATGTATAATGAAATATGTAATTTGTTCTGGTTAGTGTTGTTGACTTTTATACGCAAGTTTATTTAATTGCTGGGTAAGATTCTGATTTCAAGTATATAGTCACAGATAGGTATATATAATTAAGGGTATATCACACACAGTTGTGTCTCAGTATTTCTGGTGGATAGATTGTTCCAGGCATACTCTTAGAAAAAAAAAGATTCCTTGTGTAAAATGTTTATTTAACTTTTATTCATTGTTCATTTTATGTGTCCTTTGAATAGATTGGTTTAGTATTAGCATATAACCTATATATATTCTCTTGTGTTCTTAAAATCATCTGTAGATTTCTTATCAGAAGATATTAGATGTTAGAGAATAATAAGAAAAACTATATTTTGTCAGCACACATACATAAAATATAATAGTATTTTTAATCTTTGATTGGTTAAATCAACATGGAGAGTTCATAGAAACATAGCCAAGTGTGTATGTCTATGTGTGAGAGAGAGAGACTGTGTTAGAATCTAGTTAATGTGTAGATACAAATTCTGCCTTCATCGTAAACTGAAGTGAAGATGCTTAAGTTTTTAAAATATCTCACTACCTTTACTTTGTATGCATCAGCGTGCATGTGAGTGAATACCAGGGCATGTGTGGTCAGAAGATCAGAAGGCAACGTTTCGGAGACGGTTCTTTTCTTCCATCCTGTAGGTCCCAGGACCCTACATCTATCTGTAGGTCATTAGGTTTGGTAGCGAGCCTATGCTTTTGAGCCATCTTGCCAGCCCTGAGGTATAGCAGAAATCAACCCATTCAGTACAAGCCAGCTCCTGCATGTGTGAGGGGAAGGCTCACCCGCATTTTGACCTCCTTGAGGGCTTTTCTGGCTTCTTCCCTTTGTTGTGAAGGAAAGGGCTGTTAGGAAGGAAGAACTCAGTTCCTGTGTAGAATTTACATTTCTGATTAAGGTTATGTAAGTCCAATTTTGCCAAAAAGTTTGAAATTATAGAGGCTGGAGAGATGGCTCAGCAGTGAGCGGGGTTTGGTTCCCTCACCCATGTCACTGGCAACTGCAGCTCCAGCTTACTGAAACCCTCTCTGGCCTCTCTGAGTTCCTGTGCGCGCACGCACGCACGCACGCACACACACACACACACACACACAGAGAGACAAACACATAACTCAATGTAAAGTAAGTTCTTTATAAAGCTGGAAATATTTCTGCTCATTTTTAGATTTTACTTTATGTTCCACAACCTGTTTTTCTTTCCAAGACTTGGGGTAAAGTTTTTGGAGGCAAGTTGATTTTATTCTGTTTTCAGAGTAAGAAGCAGCGAGGCTCCCGGCTGGCTCCTCCTGCTCTTTGGGAGCTCTCTCCTTCCGTTGTTGCTTCTCCACTGTGCTCCCTGAACGGAGGGAGGCCTTGCCTTCTTCTGACCTCTCTCCTCCTTTTGCAGTTTCCAAAGTTTAGAAATGAGAGTGGTAAGCTATTCCTTGAAGGGAAACATCTATACTGACCTCCACAAATCCACCTTTCAGATCTAACTAGATACCATTCTCCCATCTAAACCTGCCTTGGTTATAAAAAACAGAACCGACGTATGGAGATGGTGAGGTCTTAGTTACCATCATCGGTTATCGTGGGCTCACCTTACAGAGCAGAGGGCTAGGGTACGAGAACTTTGTACTTAATAAGAAATGTATTTGGCTCTCTCTCTCTCTCTCTCTCTCTCTCTCTCTCTCTCTCTCTCTCTCGTTTTTCGAGACAGGGTTTAGGTCCACTCTCAAATTATATGAAAGGAATTTCTGAGACTTAGTCTAGGTAGCCTGACAGCAGTAAGTTCGCATTTCATGTAACATTAGGAACTCAAATGAGCACACAGTTGTCAGCCCTGCATGGGAGAGTAAGCACCAGGAGTATCTGAGGCGGTGGGCATCCGCCTCGTCCGGTGAGGAGACATTGCCTGTAGAGTCTATGGTGCTAGTCCATGGATTTGGTTTCTAGCCTGTGCTTGACTTTGTCATCTTTGCCCATTGAACAGGGAGAAGTTTTCGTCTTTTGCATGGATCTGACTTTTATTTTTCTATTTTAAATTCCAGCTTTAAATTTCCTCTCATCCAGTTTATTGTGTTGAAATCTAACCTAAAATTTGCCGAAATTCGTTTAAAATTAATATTTCTGATTTTAAGGTTTGGAAGCCTTTATGTGAATATATGTATCTCCACACATGTGCACATATGTATCTTTAAAAGATTATATATTTATAATCTTTTTTACTGTACTGAGCATCCCTAAAGAGATTTTTGTTTTTCTTTCCATGTCCTATTTTTAAGACTCAGTGATAGTTCTAGTGTTAAAAGAATACCCTGTGAGGCAGGGGGATGATGGGTCAGAGGTTGAGAGCACTTTGCTTCTCTTCCAGAGCACTGGCAGCTTCTAGCCTGTAACCACAGTCTCCGAGAACCAGATGCCACCTTCTGGCCTCTGTAGGCACTGCACTAGTGTGCCATACATTCGCACAGACAGACCCACATGCATGCAAATTAAAATACCAAAAGGAAATCTTTTATACTCAATTATGGGCAAGCACATATTTTATTAACAAGTCAAAATCATGATATAAGATGCTAATTTTTTTAAAGAAAGGTATTCTGTATATTTTGTTTGGTTCATGGTATTTATTTCCATAACTACCCTTTTTGAAGATCTAATTAGTTTCTCTAAGACTTCTCTATAAATAAATAAAGAAAATCTTAAAAGCAAACGAATCAGTCGGTGTTGGGGATGTAACATAGTCAGAGCTTTCCTAGCACCAAAAAGAAAAGCAAATAAATAAAATAAATCAAATCTTATTCTTTAAAAGCATTTCTTTGTTATTTAATGCATATTAAATATTTTGTTTGGCTGGATGTCTGTGGACCGCATGCGTGCTCGGTACCTGCAGAGGTCAGAAAAGGGCACTGGAGTTACTTATGGATGGTTGTGTGCTGCCGTGTAAGTGTAGGGGATCAAGCCCAAGTCCTCTGCAAGAGCAGCAGGCTCTCAGCACACTGGAGACTGAGACAGGAAGAATATGAGCACAGCGCTGGTATGTAGTGAGACCCCCAAGTCCCCAGGAAATCTTAACCTAGCCATAGTCCTTTGGTAATTATGTTGTATATGTTTTGGACAATAGTAATTGTTTTAAGTGTCTTTTATGTTCAAGAAATTACATGTTGTAATATAAACAGTGACAGGTTTCAATGAAAAAAAATGCTTTGGCTATAAGCCAAATTATACTTATTTTATTGTAGCATTTTATGATCATTTACCAAGCATAGGGAAAAATATAGTAGAGAATCTGCTTCTAGGCAAGTTCTCTGTTTCTGCTTTAAAGTTCTAGGTCATTTCATTTTGGCCTGTAAAGCAGCTCTAATTGCTTGGTGTTGAATTATCTGAAGAATAATTTTGTTATTTTTTTTAAATAAATAGAAGTATGTGCATATTATTTGTGAAAGGAAATTTTCCCGTTAAGGGCCTCAGATTTTTTATTTTATTGACCTTCTTCCTGCAAGTAGTTATAAATATGACAATCAGAAAGGAAGTTAGAATTATGTTTGGGGAATGCAGGTAGAAATGATGAAGGTGCATCTGTGAATCAGCTAAATTCTTGACGGTGATGAGGTGAAGTAGCTATCTGTATTATAGAAAATATTGATACTGCTGCCAGCTGTTAAAAATCCAGTTTGGGGATTGAAAAGCCCTCCTTATATGGTATTGGCCCAGCCAGATACATCATTGTTCTTAGATTAGCCAGAATTATACTAATTATAGTCATCATCGTTGTTTGTTTTTAAATTAGTGTTTTTAATGCTGTTCTGCTTGAAGAATAGAATATTTTATCTTTATAGTGTCTTTGGATCTCCAGAAAGTATCTGTTTGGGGAACTATAATTGAGGCAGAGGTTTACTGTACACCTAGTTTTGTTTCCCTCCCCTTAGTGTTTTTGACTAATTGAAGGTGCCTGACAGCACCACTATCCACCAGTTCAGATGACTGTTAGCATTTCCATAGTAAAATGTTTTAATTAAGACCTGTCTATGATAGTTTTAGATATAATATTATATAATTAATAGATTACAGCTAGTTAAAAACATGGCGTTTCATGTACTGGACAATTAAAAAATTGCATGACTTTCTATTTTTATTTTGTTATAGTAATCTATAGTCAAGCCACAATATCCTTAAAATGTACAACATCATTGCATGTTCTATGTAGAGTGCTGTAGATTGTCTCATTACACCATCAAGATACCAGTATAGTTTGCCAGTGGGACATAGGGTTTGGTTGATGTCTTGGCAAACATTGTTGCTTCTTAACTAATTTTAATTGATAATTGCTTATGACTTTGGAAGCATTTGTGTGAAAGATTATTATTATGAGATATAAGCAAGTATAAAGAGAGTGAAAACTTAAGAGTTACTGCTCCAGTGTTTAAAACTTCAAATAGTTACTTTTTTTTAAGATTTATTTGTTTTATGTATGTAAGTACACAGTTGCTCTCTTCTGACACACCAGAAGAGGGCATCAGATTCCATTACAGATGGTTATGAGCCACCATGTGGTTGCTGGGAATTGAATTCAGGACCATTAGAAGAACAATCAGTGAGCTTAACCATTGAGCCATCTCTCTAGCCCCAAATAGTTACTTATTAGCCTGACGTGGTGGTACATGCTTTTAATCCTAGTACTTGGGAGGCAGAATCAGGATCCTTGAGATCAAGGCCAGCCTGGTCTAAAGAACAAGTTCTGGGACAACCAGAGCTACACAAAGAAACCCTGTCTCAAAAAACAAACAAAAAGTTATTAAACCCTTAAGTCTGGTGTAGAGGCAATAAGACCCTGACTAATGGCTTCACTCATTTAAATACAAGTTGAGTATCCCTAATCCAAGTTCACATTCTAAAATGGCATGCAAACTTGATAGTTTTTTTTTTTTTATTCTACAAGCTCCAAAATTTGAAACACTTTTTGATAAGGGCCACTTGAACTGCTGTTACATTATGGGGAACAAGACAGTATAATAATACATCACCCACATTTTAATACTGTAGAATGTTAGCCACACATACAAAGATAGAATTCTTGATGTTTGAAACACAATTAGCCAGGATTATGACTTTATTTTCTCTACTCTTTCCTCTGTTACATATGCTTACACTGAAAAACATGTACAGAGAGAGAGAGCTAGAATCACACATAAATAATATGACAATATTTGGCAAAAAATATATCTTCATGTTTAGAAATATTCAAAATTTCTATCTTATGGGATTGTTGTGAGAATCTATAGCCTTAGTATTCTTGAATGTCTAGTATACAATATTGAGCATCAACTGTGGTTATTGTTGCCTAATCAGTATATGGAGATATTTTTGTAAATATTTGTTAGAACATCACTTACAGGTGTAGGAAGCTAACACCACTCAAAAACACAAGGATGTCTTCCTGGTGCATCATTTTTATCTCTGTCTAAAGAGTAGTGTGCTACACTGAGAAATGTGCAGATGTAATTATTGAGGTATATAGGTACCCCAAATATCTGACTGATGAGAAAGGAAGCACATTTTATTAAACCAATGAAAAAGGAAGAAAGAGCTATAAACGTTTGCAGATCATGAAAGACAAACTGCTATAGGCTGTCAGGAGATTATAAAGTCTCTGTGAGCTCTCCAAAGAAAAGAGTTACTTAAACCCACTCTCCACAGATTTCATTGGCTACTCAGGAGTTTGACTGCAGGCAGACAAGGCAGGAAAGATCTTCAGGTGAATGTATAGAGGAGGCAAAGGGACCACTGTGTGAAGGCACTCACCTGGGCTCTTCACTTCTGGAGAACAAAGCTTAAAGACCCTAAACAAACTCCTTCTGTGATCTCTTTATGTGAGATCCTTTACTACTAGGTGGAATCCTTGGAAACCTTCTGTGCTTGATATAGAGGAGCTAAGGAGCTACGCACTGGTTTGTTGAATAAGAACAAAGAAACTAAGGAAGAACAAGGAGCTACACACTGGTTTGTTGAATAAGAACAAAGAAAGCTAAGGAAGAACTGTAAGTGCTGATGTGAAGATGAATGAAAGACCTCTGGGCTCAAACTTTGGGTAAAAGCTTAGAACTTTTCATGCAACAGAGCTAAAAAGGATTCCATTAACCCAGCTATCATTCTTTGCACAGTGAGAATGCTAGATTTTAATCTACTCTTACACTGAGGGTAACTATACTGAAAGCAAAACCAAACACCTCAGTCTCTGGATGGATTAGACGCACTGCTCTAAGGTTTTGATGGGGCATGCCTAATTGTCAGTACTATTTGTCTCTATGATACTATACAAGGTGTCTGACTTTTAACCAAAAATAGTAAGAAAAAGAAAACATATATTAATATTCTGTCAGGAGACAATCAACAGAATTAAGCCCATATGCAATGCAAATGTTCAAACTATCAAAGAATGTGTAATAATGGCATTAAATGTTCACGTAGACAAGATGGACAAAATATATCAACACATGGAAATTTCTAGTCCAGTTGAAAACTATAAGAAAAAACTAAATGGAGATGCTAGTGTTGAGAGTCGGGACCAGGAGTGAAGAATGCCTGAAACAACTCTCCAGTAGTTAGGGGGAAAAAACAGGAAAAAAAAATTACAGTTAGGCTGTGGAGATAGTTCAGTGGCTTATATAGCCTCTTGTGAGCACCACAGAAAAGCCACCCATATATGAGTGTCTGTGATCCCATTATTCGTACAGTGAGATGGGAGGCAGATACCCGAGAATCCAAGATCGTGAGCCCGCTAGCCTGGTACATGGACAAGAAGAAAAATACAAGAGACTGCTCCAAAGGGGTGCAAGGTGGACCAAAGTCAAGGCTATCCTCAGTCTTCCACATACACTTCATGGCACAAATGTGCCTGAACTCAAGCACGTTTTTAAGAAGGCTCAGTGAACTTTATGACAAGGCAATAAAAGGGAACTTCACCTACAAAAGAACTAAAGTTCTGGACAATAAAAGACAGGAGAACATCTAGGAGCATGAGCTGTCTCAAATGGCTAATCCCCGGGAGTGGAGTCCTGAGGGAAGGAAGGCAGAGGGAATGGGAAAGAGTCGGGACCAGGGGTGAGGCCTTGGATCTAAACCGCTGGAAGACGTGATGGTTAACTATTTTCAAAGGGAGGGGAGGACACCAAACCACATCTTGAAGAACCTCAGAGACACCAAGGCAGAACAAATATTCCTGTCATCAAACACCCTCTGGAATATTAAATGTGCATACGTATGGGAACAAAATGTGTGTAAAAACTGTTCAAGCTGCTCAGAAGACCCAGAAGAAACAGGTGTATCAGACACAGAGAAACAAAGAATTATAGCAGATTCCTCACCAGAAACTGTGCAAGTTAGAAGACAAGATACTATTTTTAAATAATGAGTTCAGTGACAAGGCATTTTAAATGGAGAAATAAAACCTTTATAATGAACAGGAATGAAGAGAACTTATTCCCGGGTTATTTCCATTGTAAGAAATATAAAGGAATTTCTCTATTCAAGAGCATTGTGGTAACAGGAAAAAAATTGGACCTATGCAGAAATTGGGAAGTACTGGAGATGGGGCAAGTAAAGATAAATAAAAATTTTTTTTAGGATTGATTTTTATTTTTAAGTGTATGCATGCATGCATACACATGAATGCAGTGCTCACAGAGGACAAGGCATCAAGTCCCGTAGGAACTAGAATTTCAGGTGGCTGTGACCTGTCTGATGTGTGTGCTGGGAATCAAACAAAAGCAAGTAGGTGCTTTAAGCCCTTGAGCCATTTTTGCAGGAATTGTGTGGCTGGGCATAGTGGCACTCACCTGTAGCCCAGTACTTGGAAGGCTCAAACAGGGAATTGCAAGTTGAGGCAAACTTGGGCTTCAAAGTGAGACCGTCTCTCCAAAACCAAAAATGAAGCTTGAATTGTCTGAATAAACAGTAACACATACTGGACATTTATGCCATACTTGAAAATAGTACAAAGAATGTAAGGAAACAGTTTGGTAATACTGCTGTGAGGTTCTAATACTGTGTATCAAGTTGTGTGCTGTATTTGAAGAACACTACAGCCAGGTGGTGGTGGTGTGTGCCTTTAATTCTAGGCAGAGATAGGAAAATCTCTTAAGTTGGGAGGCCAGCCTGATCTACAGAGCAAATTCCAGGATGGCCAGGGCCTCAGAGAGAAACCATGTATAACCATACCTAGAGTAAAAATAAATATAATCACAAAAATAATTTTTAAAGAGTTTTTTATTTAATGTATTGAGTATCTGCATGTATACCTGCATACCAGAAGAAGGCCCAAGATTTCACTATAGATGGTTATGGGCCACCATGTTGGGATTTGAACTCAGGACCTCTGGTAGGCCAGCCAGTGCTCTTAACCACTGAGCCATCTCTCCAGCCCATAAAAATAAATTTTAAAAACATAAAGGAATAGAGAATAAATGAAGGAAACAAAATTAATATAAACTTTACCATAGGAAAAAATGGCATGCAATTAATAAAATGTAAATCATTTACATGTAGTCATTATGTTAGAAGAAAGATTATCAACTTAGTTGGAAAACATGGTTCAACTAGAGGAAGTCTATAAGAAGGTCATTTTAAATATAATACACAGAAAGATGACAAAGTATAGGAAAGGGGACTGGCGAGATGATGACCCAGTGGTTAAGAATGCATGGTATTCTTTTAATAGACTCAAAGCTTCGTTCTCAGCACCTACCTCTAACCCCTTCTCCAGGGTATTCAGAACTGCCTTCTGGCATTGGTGGGAAACTGCAAATGTGCCATGTGTGTACACACACACACACACACACACACGAATTTTAATAAGTGGGTCTGGAAAGGTGACTCAGTGATTAAGAGTGACTACTGCTCTTGTAAAGGATTTGACATCTCAGTCTCTTCAAGCACCCGCGCACACACACACTTTAAAATAATTTAAAAATATTTTTTTAGAAAACATTTATATATCATAAAGACAAAATTTGCTGGAACCATGATAAATTAATTATGAATTCTACAGTAGTGCCTGACTTGTTCCATTTCTGACCCTCCTAATCTGGAAGTGCTTCACTCAAAGGAAGTCATCATGTTGATAACAAATTTAATGTGGATATCCTATCAGCATAGCACACTAAGGCCCAGAACTTCTGAACTCAAGTGATCCTCCTGTGCCAAATTCTTCTATGGCACCACTGTGCCCAGCCTCCTGCAGGCCTTGGAAGAACCAACAAAATGAGCGTGTAGGTTGGAGGGTAGATGAAAGCATTCTGCTAGTATAAAAGCTTGGGTAGTAACTGCACTGCTGTAACTATGAGGGTTTTCCCTCACTCCATACTTAGTGGACCTTCTATATTTATCATACCTATATCTGTAGATTTAACCCACCACAGGTCAAAAATTTTCTTTAGAAATCTGTGTCGCAGGGCTGAAGAGACGGCTAAGGTTTAAGAGAGTTGTACTACTCTTACAGAGTACCCAAGTTTGGTTCCCAGAACCCACTTCAGGCAACTTAAAACCAAGGGTAACTCCAGTTCCAGAGAATCTGATGCTCTCATCTGGCCTCCAAAGGTACCTGCACTTATGTGCATGCACACTCACACAGTTAGGAGGGGGAAAAAAAAGTGTGTGTGTGTGCGCGCGTGCGTGCGTGCGCCTGTACTAAACATCTACAGATATGTTTGTCATTATTCGCTAAATGATTCAGTATAATAACTTCCCATGGGTTGATATTGTATTGGGTGTTATAAGAAGTAATTGAGGTAACTTTGAGTATATGATAAGATGCATGCAAGGTACATAGAAATACTAATATAAGAATTCATATACGAGGTTTGAATATCCACAGATTTTTTTCCATACTGGAATTTCTGGAGCCAGTCCTTCATGGATATAAAGAGATATCCTTTTATGCTTATGTGTACAAATATGGGAATACTATACCAATAAATGGGTTGTATTTACCTTATGAAGAAAAATTATGAGGGGAGACGGTGTAAGTACAAATGATAAAGCATATGGGGCATCACAGACACATCTGGATATTTCCTTTAATTGTGTTTTTGTGAACACAAGTTTTACAAAACAAAAGAATGAGACCATCATTACCTAAAGGTGTGCTTGTAGTAAGCAACTGAGAGGGAGGGCTGAGAGGGTGTCTATGTCCAGGACAGTGCTGGTTTGTCTACTGCCTGCTGTAAAAATGGCTTCCTCCAACCTGACATTCCTCTCCAGCCATGCAGCCTAATGCATATGCAGCATCCTTCCAGACCTTCTATATTATCTTTGTGTGACTTCACATAACTGTCAGTCTTCTTTGTGCTATAAATAAAGTTGCACCTAACAGAAATCTCATGTCTTTTGCCAGCACCCATAGAGTGATAACAATTAACTTATTAAATTGAAAGACTAAAAATCAAATTCCAGACCTAGTCTTGACCATGTTCCTCCTGTTCCTATTTGTGTGGTTTTTTTCTTACATGAATTCTTGGTCCAGAACACCTCCTTGCATTTATCTCCTGACCTGCCACTGTGTGGTTTTTTTTCTTACATGAATTCTTGGTCCAGAACACCTCCTTGCATTTATCTCCTGACCTGCCATTGTGTGTTTTTTTTTCTTACATGAATTCTTGGTCCAGAACACCTCCTTGTATTTATCTCCCGACCTGCCATCCTCGTCTCAGTGAGTAACTGTCATGATACTCTGTCCTTCCCAGATGCTGAGAAGATGGTTTGTCCCCACTGCTCCTGTCTCTGCTTCCATGGCACTCTTCACCCCATTGCTCTCCCCCTTCATGAGTTTGCCTTTTCTCTTCTCCCCTGTGCCCCTCATTGGGATGAATTCAGACTGATTGCAGCACTCTGAGAGCAAACACTATGATATTCACCTTTCTTCCCACATGGAGTCAAGCTTAGGATTCCTTTGTATATTTCTTACGGATGATTAATATGAATGTTGACATGCTGGACTTCTCTTAAACCCCCAGGGTGGGAATGCCAATTTTATTGTTGGCTAGTGTATAACTTACATATATTAGGAGTACCAGCAAAGGCTTTTAAGAATCAGAAGAGTTTTGGAGATCATTTCAAGCTAAAGTTGCTTCCCTAATGTCGTGGCTGATGAAATGTATTATCACCAAAGAACTGGCGACCCTTATTTTCATTTCTTATTGTACTTATAGAGATGGTGGCTTTTTCAGGCTAGAAATAAGTCTCATATACAGCGGATGTTATCTGTTGAAGGTAATGATTATAAGATGACCTGGAACAACAGCATTTGGAAAATTGTCCCCCAGTAGCTATTCTTAAGAGAATTATCCCTGGGTTCACTATAACCTAGTATAATTAAAACTTGGCACCAGAAACACTCTCTTGGCCACATGGCTCTGTGCTGGTGACTTAGACCGTTGAGCTCTAGATCTCATCTGGTAGCTCCAGTCCTCCAACATGCTGGTTAGCATGACCTTGGTTCTGCTACTTGACCCATTGGTACTCTGCTTCCTCTGATTGTAAACTGTGTGTATAGTTGTAATGATCCCTACGTTACCGAGTACACATTGTATGTAATGTTACTATTTACTCAACAGATGGACAGTAGGCTCTGATGCCTTCCTTATAACTTGTCAGCTATAATAAGGACAACTGATTCAGCTCACCACCTCTACTCTTGTGTATAATTGTAAGGGCTTACTCCTCTCTTATTAGAGTTTATACTCTAAATAATTGTTTTTACCAGTGCCTATTATGATATGGTTTTTCTCCACTTTTGTTCTTTATGTGTCTTATCTGTTGCATAATTTTTGTGTGTTACATTTTAAAACCTGATATATATAGCGATACTATTTTAGTGGCTTTTAAATCTTTAGTTTCATGAGTCTGTGCAATGAAAATGAGGATATGTAAAATTTCAGATGTGCACTTCAAAGTTATGGAATATAACCTTGTGCTTTGTTATAAATTCCCACTTTACCCAACATTCATATGTGATCTTTGACTAGAATACAATTATTGAAAGTACTCGACCATATGAATACAAGTATGACCATACGTTGCTTTTAAAGATACACAATCTCCCAGTAACGTGGTCTAAGTAAAATATTCTCTCTTTTAATTATGTAGTCCTCCTCGCCATCCTCACCACAGCCTCATTCTAGCCACTGCAGAGCGAAGGCCTCATCATTGTGTCACCATGCATCCCTGCCCTGGGGCAAACGTAACCATGTAGGCCCTGCAAAGGCTACCAGTCCATCTCTCCGTCTTCGTCGCTGGCGACCCTTCTTACGCCTGCCATCTTTGGGTCTCCATTCTGTTGTAAGTGTAGTCAATCTTCCATCTCTTCTCCCAGTGACAAGGGCAGTCTCTTTTGTTTGTGTGTTTGTTTTTCCTTAGACGTCTTCAGTCTTTAAAGTGCTTTTCTCTTGGTTCACTCAACCATTTAGCTTTTTCTGCCCCAATAAAATTGCAAGCACACCTCCATGCTCTGCAGTCTGGCTTGACTTTTGCCTGCACCTTGGTGAATATCCATCTTTCCACTCCATATTCTGTGAATCTAAGGGTACCTGCCTATTGCTGAGTACTGATTGGCATTTGTGATAACACTAAGTTTCTGTGAATTGTTAAAGTGAGTGTGTGTTTCTCTACCCTTCAACTTTCTGATTTCACTTAGATAACTTAGGTCAACAAATGCTATGTACCCTCTGAGTTCTTTGCCATCTATTTCTTTATTATTTTTTCATATTTCTGAGCATGACTAGTCTCTTGCCATGCTCTGGATGCTTTAGTCTATCCTCAGTCTAAACCCTTCATGGTGTAGTGTGTTGCATCTAAGCTACTTTATTCCTTGATGTGGCTCAGGTATTTGGCTTAATCTTGATCCAATCTTTCCTGCCAGTTCAGTTTCTAGAGCTCTTTTTCCAATTAGGAGGTGGTAATTTGCTCCTTGTGTGCTGATAGAGGTGTCCAACAAATTTTACTATTTCTCTTGTAAGCTAAAATTATCAACTATTATAATATGCATATATATATTGCTGTAAATATCCAAATTGATAGAATTCCAATAGTTCTCATACATAAAAATAAACTGCAGAATTAAGCAACCAAACTCTTACCTTTCTGATGTTTTAAGCTACTAACAGAAATGGCTGTGCTTTGATAGAACTCGTGTAAACATGCAGTATCTGAATGCTTTGATGTATGTCATACATCCATAGACACTTGTTATTTCTATAAATCATTATGGCATTTGAGCAAGAGGAAGTTTAATTATGCATACATGTTAATATTTAAAAGCAGTGGAATGTCCCTTTCCTCCCCTCGTTTACCTTTTAAAGCTGCCTTCACTATCAAGTCAACAGTTGTCTCAAACATTCGCTTCCATCGAATATCAGTGTGGTTCTTATAGACCTTCCATGTGTACCGAATAACAGCAGGCTGCTTGTTTTTACTCTCTCTCCCTGTCTCTCCTTCTCTCCCTCTCTTCCCTTCCCCGTCTCTCCTTCTCTCCTTCTCTCCCTCTCTCCCCCTCCCCCTCTCCCCATCTCTCCTCTTCCTCTCCTCCCCTCCTCTCCTCTCTCTCTCCTCCCCTCCTCTCCTCTTTCTTTTCTCCCCTCCCCCTCTCCTTTTCTCTCTCTTTTCCCCTCCCCCCTCTCTTTCTCTCCTTCTCTTCTCCTCCTCCCTCTCCCCATCTCTCCTCTCTCCTCCCCTCTCCCTTTCTTCATCTCCCCTCCCCCTCCCCTCCTTCTCTCCCTCTCCTCCTTTTCTCCCCACCTCTCTCCTCACCAGATTGCAACACTGATTTGCCATTTTTATTCATTCATCCATTTGATATTTATGCTTCTCTGCTGTGCTGTATACTGTTTGGCCCAGTGAGAGGTACAGAGTGAACTGGAAGAACAAAGTACAATTTAACTTTGTACATTCTGACCAGGGGATAATTCACTTAATTATACGTATGGAAATTTTCTGTATTTAAAAATTCTAAACATAAATGAGAATGTCATAAACTTTGCCATTTCCAGTTTTATGTTTTTGTGTATTATTGTTTATTGCTGCATATTAATTCCATTGCCTTATTGCTTTGCAAATATTTCCATAACATAGTGCTTAAGAACATGTACTGGAGCTGCATTGCATGAGTTGTAGTCCAGGGGTCGTCAGTGTTAGCCATTCCCACGTGTCACTTAAGGCCTTACCCCCTGTGTTCCCGAGTGTAAGATACATACATAACCTACCTGACTAGATCTGTGTGATTAATTGGTCAGTAGAAATGTAGCATTCTATCAGTGCCTAGTATAGATTAAGTGCCCTATAATTAATTATACTTAATCCTTTTCCAAATGTGAAATTTATATTTAGTAGTTAATGAGTACTTTTGATAATTGATTTACATCACTTTTTTATTTATGTATATGAGTACACTATAGCTATACTGATTGTTGTGAGCCATCATGTGCTTGCTGGAAATTTGAACTCAGGACCTCTGTTTGCTCCGGTTGGCCCCGCTTGGATGGTTGTGAGCCACTGTGTGGTTGCTGGGATTTGAACTCAGGACCTTCGGAAGAGTAATCAGTGCTCTTAACCGCTGAGCCATCTCTCCAGCCCCTTATATCACTTTTTAATTCTTTGGGATTAATAAGAAGATTTCTAAATTGGGGGTTTAAAAGATACAAAAAACATAATTAGTAAGGCAAACTGTCCCAATCTATAGCTTCTGTTTTTCATATTTGCTACGTTCTGTGCTAATCTGGACAGGCAGGCATGCTGGACCTCAGTGCTTGCTTACTCTTGGGTTTCCGGGAATACTTGTCGAGCGGTTGAATGATGGTAGACTTTAGACTCTCAGCCTAATGAACTTAGTCAAAGGATAAAGCTTACCAGAACTAATGAGGTCTTGAAGAAAGCTGACATGTTTACCTTTCAGGAAGAGTTGGAAGGCTTTCATATTGCTTTAGAGGGTTTCGCTTTTGTTGTAAGACGGGCTCTCACTGTGTGCTCTGGCCTCACACTCAACCATGCAGCCTCTCGTGGATGGGGTTATAGGCACAGGCCAGCGCACCTGGCTAAGATTTGTATTTTATTTATTTATTTTTAGTATAGAACACAATTTATTTAGGGCATGGGGAGGGGGGAGTTAAGGGGGTAGTAGAGGCAGAGAAAGGCAGAGAGAAGGAGAGAGTTGAGATGTAGAGGCCAGCCATGACCATGTAGAGAGAGGAGAGAGAGAGAAGGGAGAAGGAAAGAGGCCAAGAGGGCAAGAGCTGCAAGAGGAAGAAGATCAGAGAGAGATTTGTATTTTAATTTCCACTTTGAGTTAAAAGGGACATTGGTGCATAATTTTGATATGTTAGATTTGATACTTGCTTACATTTGTGATAATATATTAACATAATATATAAGGTTTATATAGCACTTAACAGTTTCACGATGTCATTTTAACCTCAATGGGGTGGGGCTGGAAAAATGGCTTAGTTGTTAAGAACACAGGTTGCTCTTTCAGAGGAACTCAATTCAGTTCCCAGCTCCCACATGGCAGTTCGCAGTGTTCTGTAATCCAGCCCCAGGGGATCTGACATTCTCTTCTGCTCTCTGTAGACAGTGCATGCGCATGGTACATAGATATGCATCAGGAAAAACACCTACACATGTGAAAGAAAAATTTAAAAAAAAAAAACTAGAAACCAGATGTAAGTAGATTAGCTTACTAATACTCACAAGCCTTAAAACATAAGAAACCCAAAGCTCCCAGGCACTGGGTGCCTATTCAGGTCTCCAACTGCAGGTGAAGTTTCTTAACCTCTAGTGACCTTGCACCTTACTGGGCAATATGAAAACTGGAAGCTATATGATGCTTTGATCTTAAGGGCAGTTGTTAAAGTAATTCATTTATGAAAACTGAAACTCAGAGCCTTTGGATACTTAATATTCTTTAAACAAGATCTTATTTATTGTCAGTAAAATAAGATTCCCAGTTAGGAAATTTTTTGTAGGATTTTTTTGTGTTTATAATGATTTGCCTTGGGCCAACCTAGAAAACCTAGATTTTTCTCTAACTGTTAGAATGATACCAGATGGAGTAATTACAGACATTTTTGCCGATGAAGTAAGGAAATTGACTATCACCATGTTGGAAGGACTACTAGATCCAGGAAAGACTGGGCTTTAGTCCAGCATGGTGGAAAATACGGGGCATATTTCAGCATCTTTAGGAGACAAAACTATCAAATTAGTGGAATAGATTGTCTTAAAATTTAATGTCAGTTCCTGTCATGAGAGGGATCTGTAGTAAAGAGAAATACAGCAATGTAATGATGGTAAAACTGTAATGTTGATTTCTACAGCTGTGGAGTTCTTGAGTTCTAGACGGAAATGAACAAGAGCTAGTCTCCCTAGCAGGTTAAGAAGGCTTTCTTGCATTCATAACTCAAGGGAAATAATTTCAAAAAAATAAGATTAAATGAGTCATTATGTCAGTAAATATTTGGAGGCATCCTGGATGCTGTATGAAATAAAACAGTAATGAATAAAACAGTAGTGCTTATTCTGTAACTTTAATTTCTGCATCAAATGCATTTATATTAAACTATTTGAAAAATATATAATTATTCGATGGTAGAAGTAACAACTTTTGACTTATAAGATATTGTGTTGCCTAAAAAGATATTAGACAATATGAGACATAGTTTGATTTGAGCGTCTTCAAAATGTTTGCTTCAAACAGTTAAAGTTCCGTATGTACTTAGCTGTGATTCCACTTCCTTTCAACTTAGAGTTGGTAAATAGCTAACACATCTATATTTCATAAAATGCTAGCTTCTGTAACATCACCTAACTTATTCAGCTGTCTAAGAAATGTATTACTTGTGTAAATTGAATTTGATAAAAGGAAATGTAGGAATAGTTTAAATAGTTTAAATGTAGGCATAGTTAAAATAGTTTATTAAGAGTTAAAGAAAAGAAGGAAGAAATAGAAGTTACAGTTTTTTGTATATTAATTTTTTCTTTTCTACAGTTATAATCATCAGACTATTTCCTTACATCTTTTCACTTATAAGCTGTTTTAATCTGGAAAGATTGTTTACACTGCATTGTTCAAAGCATGAGATTTTTTAAGCTCAGGCAACAGACAACTTACTCTCTGGTGTCCTAAAATTTAACTTCAAAAGAGTTGCTAAAGTTAAGAGTTATGAAAACTGTTTTATATTCATAGTTTAACGTTTGATAATTGCATAGATGAGCTCAGTCATTTCATTGAACAGTGTTCATTGTGCATATGCCGTGCACATATAGAGGTCTATGCTGGACACTGGGATTTCCAAGGTAGACAAGATGTTCACTTTCCAGTTAGGGAGAAACTAAAGCATGTGTCTTCCCTGTTGATGGTGAACATGGTGTCACAAACACACACATGGTCACTCTGTACTCATCTCAGTATTGGCCTTGAATTATTTTGAATCAATGTTGTCTTCTGTCATTTGATATCATTTATATACATTTATTTGTACTTGACTGATTTGTTTAACTACTAATGTATATAATACATTTTCCCTCCTATTCCAGGCACCAAGTATAGATGAAAAAGTAGATCTTCATTTTATTGCGTTAGTTCATGTAGATGGGCATCTCTATGAATTAGGTAAGAACTATTTTAATTCCTCCTGGGGAGAGTAATGACCAGGCTCTTCTTGTTGTAAATGGATGTTGTTCTCACTTGTTTTCTGAATTTGATAGCTCTAAAATTGGGTTTAAAAAACAGAATAATTGTTTTCCTTTTTAGTATCTTTTTAACTAGGAAAGAATGTTTTTGATACTCTAGCATCTTATAATTTGAGAATGTTTATATACCTCTTTTGCATTTTGGTAAAGCAGAAAATAAAAAAGAAGCATCTATGAACTGCTTTGGCAACATTTGATTAAGCTATTGAGTTAGTTGTCATATCTGAGTGAACTATCTTTACTTTTAAAATGTATATGTTCAGTAATGAGTATCACTCTTTTTTCGGGCTTTTTTACTGCCCTATGTATGTTAGTCTGGTAATAGCTTCTTATTTAAGGCAAAGCACAATGATTAAATACTTAATATTTTGATACACCCAAGCTTACTTACAAATAGTTGAACTGTTTCTAGAGAAAATGCATATAATTTCAACTTTAGGCAGGAGATATGGTCCCAATATTCAAAAGCAAAAGAAGTCTCTAGTATAAAGATTTTCTTAGCTTCTTTTAAGGCAGCAGTGTTCTAAAAATAGCTCAGATTAAATGTACAGGAAATGTAGCAATACAGTCATATACTTTAATGGGCATTCTGCAGTAGTGTTGTGATTTGGATCAGAATAGCACTAAGTGTCAAAGAAGCCCTTGTCAGGCATATAGACTGGCCTGCAGAGACGGGCGGCAGGCACTGCTGTGCTGCGCAGACTCACTAGCTCGCAGAATCTGCATGGAGGGAGATTACTGCAATAGTCACCGAAGACCTCATGTGTCTGCTTGATTTCTGAAAGCAGAAATTTGCCATACACATTCTGCTGACTTCAAGGTGTAGAAGTAGAAATCAGTGGTCAAGCTCTTCCCTAGCATAAGCTAGGCTCTGCGTTCCTTCCCTTGCATGCAAGGAAGAAAAACAAAATAAGACAAAAGGAAGGAGATTCGGAAGAGACGAGAGAAACAGTATATGTAATACATAATCAGAGATCCTAAGAGTGATGTTAGCATTGAAAACGAGAGAATTTACAGAGAAGACAGCAGCATAGAAAGAAGCTGTTTAGAAAACTGAGCACAGGTCCCCAACTTACTTTTAAGAGGCGTAATTCATTACTGTTCCATCGGGCAGCTCACAACCTCCTGTCTCTCCAGCTCCAGGGGATCAGCCTGTCCCTGCACACACGCACACACGCACACACAGCGTATGTAAGATTAGAAGCCTGTGGAAATTAGATTCTTTTAAAGTGAGTGTAAAGAAATTCAGAGATGCCAAGAAAGCCACTGTCTTGGAAGTGTTGTAGCTTCAACTTCAACAGATATAGCTGCAAAGCAAATAAATATGCGCAGTTACTGATGCCTTCAGCACAAGTCGGCTCTTACCAAAGTGTGACTGACAGTAATGGCCCTAATAAATTCAAAAGGAATGCTGAGCAAGCTGGATAATTCATACTGAATTCATGAATTAAAAATAGAGATTAAGAGAATGCTATTTTTAAGTAAACAACAAATTAAAAGTCACCGTATTTATTGGTTCTAGGGATTGCACGTCAGGCCTCGTGTACTCTAGGCAAACAGTCTGCCGCTGAGCTCCACCGCCATCCTGTGTGATCTTATGTTAAGACCATCTGATCGTAGGCGTGATGCAAGTAATTCCGACAGGACAGCTGCTTAGCAGAGGATGGTGGTGGCACTGTTTAACTGTTTAGTCGTTACTAAGTTGTGAACTTAACTCATAAAACGGACCAGGTTATTTCTGGTTTTCTTTTCTTTGGGGGCCTCAGAAAGTTCCTAGTACATGTAGAGGTAAGGTCTACAAATTTAAATCACTCCTTCTGGACAAATTAGCAGATTAGAGTTCAACGATGAATTCTAAGTAGACAGAATAAACAGACCTTAAAAATGATAACTAATGAATTATGCCTGTTAAAAGTAAGCTTGAAAAACTTGTATTTTGGAATAATTTTGGATATTTGTGGAATCTAGAATAGTATATAGAGCTTCCATTTACCTCCTAGGTTTACCAGATCCTGTTAGTATTTCTAAAACATTGAAAATAAGTTACAGACACGACACTGTAATGCCCTTACTAGCTCTCTGTGTCTTTCTTTAACAGAGGTGGGTACTTTCCTTAGAGCTGCTGTAGCCAGCGTGAAGGGGCCTGGTTCAGAGCATCTTTTATAGCAGTGAACCCAGGGTCAGCTGTGGAAGTTAGGTGGCCCTGTGCTGGAACTTTGTCCTCCTGAATCCCTTTTATTGTCTTTTGTGTCAGTGACATGTATTTTTAAGAAGTTAGAACATTTACTTTGGAGTTTTTCTTCAATCCATGTTGTCTGCTATTTCATCATGATTTATGCATTTGGGGCAAGAGTACTATAACAGTGATGCTACATTCCTTCTAGTGCACTGTATAAGAAGGCCATTTGCCCGCTTAGATCTTTTTTTTTTTTTTTTGTATTAGCACTTGTCACTTGGTTTAGTTAGTATTGTTTCAGGAGATCCTTCGAGACTATCTATGTAAATGTGTAAGTTTTCATCAAATTATCCTCATCCCCCTTTTTAGAGAGGGTTTAACTATAACCCTGGCTGTCCTCAAACTCACAGAGATATGCCTGCCTCTACTTTCCAAGTGTTGGGATTAAAGGTTTGTCTCACTGTGCCTAGTCAGTGGTTACCATTCATATAAAAATTGAGCCAAGACTGTTACAGACCTGTGATCCTAGTTATTGAGGCTAAGGGAGGGGATCATAAGTTCAAGTCTTCTCTGGGCTAGAAGTACAGTCAGGGTCAGTCTGATCAATGTCGTGAGTCTCCCCTCGACTTACAAAGACTAAAGAGAATAGGGATAGGGCTGAATGGGAGAAGATTTTTCTAGCATATTTGGTACACTTGGTTCAGGCCCCAGTACCTCACATCAGTACAAAATCCAACTGAAGGCTGACTCTCTAGCCTTGCAGTTATCTTTGCTCTAAACTGCTGTTAGAATGAAATGTAGTTTCATTTTGTTTATTTTCTTCAACATCTCAAGAACAATGTTCAGTATCTACTCTTAATGAGGTTTGTTGAAATTCCACATTATGCTAAACTCCTGCACCCAAAGAAAAATCATTTAGGAGAGTTTATGGCTTCTTAGAGTTTAATAAGATATCAGAATATAAATGATACAACCCAGGGAAATATGCATATTAATTTTTTACTTAGTTAAGGGGAAACCTGCCAGGCAGTGGTGGCGCACACCTTTAATCCCAGCACTTTGGAGGCAGAGGCAGGCAGATTTCTGAGTTCGAGGCCAGCCTGGTCTACAGAGTGAGTTCCAGGACAGCCAGGGCTACACAGAGAAACCCTGTCTCAAAAAGCCAAAAAAAAAAAAAAAAAAGAAGGGGAAACCTACGTACATAGTTTTGCCTTCGCATGAAAACTAAAACATAAAACAACAGAACTTGTAGGAGGTAGACTATAATGGATATTATCTGTTCTTACAGCAGTAGAGCAAAGAGGCTCCTGAGAAATCTGCATCTCTCATAAGAGAGTATTTTATTATTGTATTTATTTTCTGTTTTTGGAACAAAATCGCATCATGTAGGCAGTAATAAAGTTTGGATCTGGATTGAGTTCACTTTGATTAGCATTGGCTTTTATCATTGTGCACATTTCATAATATAGAAAATACTAGCTTACTGAAGATAATTGTGAATTTACATAAATATTTTAGTCAGTAAATAGTTCTATGCTGAATAGTTGCTTTATAGTACTTTCATTGATAGTATCCAGTTAAGCCACACCAGTATGGCTTTTCATCATAAAATCATGTCGTTCTTATGTAAAGAAGATCTCTGATTTAGCTTTAAAAGTGAAAAAGTTCTTATATCTCTAAGGGTAAAAATGGTTGTTGGGTGACTGCAGCTTTTAGTCCCAGCACTTGGGAGGCAGAGGCAGAGGGATCTGTGAGTTCAAGGCCACCCTAGCCTACAGAGTCCAATACAACCTGGTCTACATAGAGAAAGCTTGTCTCAAAAACAAAGCAAAAGTAACAAAGATTTATGATAGGCCAGTTGGGGATTCCCTTTTGTAGGGACCTATACATAAAGCAGAAAACTTACTTGAAGATAAGATGTACCCTATCCAGAACGTGTCCTGTAAATGCCAGGGTCCCATCAAGCAGTGACCTAGAAAGGCATCATTGAAGCATCACGGACAGAAGGTGCAGCCATATAAAGTACTTACTTAATGAAGGAACCTTGGCTCGGGGTTGGTGTTGATACAGATGTGTAGTTGCTTTATTTTATGGTCGTGAGCCTAGCCTTTAACTGCTGAGCCATCTCTCCAGCCCGTGTAGTTGCTTTAAATGTAAATGGTATACATATACTAATTGTGAATATTTGGGGGAAACTAAAGCCATAGATTGCATATTTGAAAATCTTAATTTTAAGATATATTACTTAAACTGTGTAACTTTCCTTGATTCACTGTTAAGAGGAATTGGAAGGTAAGACTAAGAAAGAATTTAAACTATTTGTCTATTTTCCACAGATGGACGGAAACCGTTTCCAATTAACCATGGGAAAACTAGTGATGAGACGTTGTTAGAGGTAACAGTAAAATAACATTTTAACCTTTTCTGACTTTCTTGTCTTCTTTAAACATCTTTAAAAATGACTGCATGTTTTCTTTCTGTAGATGCTTCTTGGTCCTTTACCATTTTAGAACACCCCCAAACAAAAGTTTGAATTCATCTTAAAACCATAAACCGAGAGGCTTTGTTCCTGAGCCCTGTGTGAACAAGCTTAAATTTGAAAAAGGCAAAAGAGTTGCTCATTACAGGTCACCCTCCATTGAATCTATGATGCCATCAGTTGTGTCTTGATCCCAGGGTTAGAGATCTTTAATGGGAACAAGGTGTTGGCTTAATATCAAGGCATTATATAATTTTTTAGGTTAAAAGTTGATTTTTAAATTTTGTTCAGTTTTGAGATGGTCTTGCTATGTAGCAGTGGCTGGCCTTGAACTTGCAGAGTTCCACCTCCTGAGCATCTAACCTCTTGGTCAGCTGGGTGTTATGGCAAAGATTAATAATCACAACTACTTGGAGAAATTAGAAAAGAGGCAAGAGAGAGTTTATCAACCTGGGCAACTTAGTAAGACTCTGAAAACACGGGGAGGGGCAGGGCTTGAGTCGAATGCTTGCCAAGACTCTGGGTCTGATCCTCAGTCCTGGAAGCAGGCAGAGGAGCTTGGTGGCAGTATCTGCTATACTTTATGCTAGCAAATTACTTTGCCAGCTGTTTATTCTTTGACATTTTTAGCTTTCATTTGTATTGGAAAAAGAAGTCTTCAGAATAAAATTAGTGTGAATCAAAAAAATACAGAATTTATAAACTGAAAACTTATCCTTTTGCTCCCATAGGATGCCATAGAAGTTTGCAAGAAGTTCATGGAACGTGACCCTGATGAGTTAAGATTTAATGCAATTGCTCTCTCAGCAGCATAGCATCTTGACAGAAACACCAAATGCTGTATTAGTTGCAACAAGTTCAATTTCCGATGCCATAACTAACTCAAAATTTTTAATATTTTCATTAACTTGACTAATTAAACTTTATGTGAATAAACTTTGACTTTACCTGTATTTTGTGTTGGTATTGCTACAACTTAAAGGTCAGTTCTGTGCTTCCCCCCCCCCCAGTAGATTACTCTTGCTGCTGGGCTAGTGAATGCTCTCCTACTCTTGATATTTCAAGATCATGTATTAGAACATCACTAGTCCAGGATTTCACTCCCAGTGTGAATACACATTGCATGTTATCTTTCCTTATCTATATAGGAAACAGTTGTTGAGCATTTACTTGTAACAAGATGGTAACTATTCCAGGCAACAGGAGTTAGCAACTGTGAGCACTGTTGACTGTTGCCATGATCATGGTGGTCATGCTCTTGTGATCAGAGAGAGGTAGGGAACACACAAAGAACATGCAAAGCAGTGATGGAGACTACACAATTAAAGTAGGGTTTGTGCTGGACAGTCACTGAATGGTCTTTAGATCTTCTTGACAAGGAGGGCTTCTGTGAAAAGTTGACCAAAGCTGAGACCTGAGTGATAGAAAATTATAAAGTGGGAAGGAACAGGAAATAGTCTTTACAGCATCTCCAAGTTCTAAGTCCTGAGAGAAGGATCATTTGACCTGCACACAGGAAGTGGGGTCAGAGAAGGAAGAGTACTATAGGAGAGGACATTCAGATTTACTGCCAGTGTGATGTTAAGTCACAGGAGTGGCGTTCAAGTAGAAGAGTGAGGATTTATAACTTTGAAAGACCAATCTGACAACCATGGATGAATATTTGGGACTGAGGGGCTTCAGAATATAGATAAAAGGACTTGTAAGAAGCCCACAGTGGTAGTTCAGGAAAGCTATGTGAGTGTGTATGAGTGTGCTTTGAGGAACTAAGGTTTTAAAGACAACCATAAGACTCTTAAAGGTGGAAAAGTATTTATAGGGTTGGATTAAGACCCAGGGTTACTGAAATGGAGTGTTTTAGATATTTGTAGGGGAGGGCTACTTGGCTGTGTACATTTATCAAAGCTAATTGAATTCCACACTTAAAATCTTTATTTTACAGTATGTACATTTCTTCTCAGATGCAACACAACAAAAGCAGATTTGGGTTGGACTGAGGAGAGTAGGAAAAAGTCAAGCTTGTCCTAAATGAAATTCTACACCAGTGATGGGGTATAGTTTAAAGATGAATCACTGAATTATTGTTGGTTCCTGAGGCATTTTTGTGGCAAAGGTATCTTTTAGCAAATATGCCATGGGAGTGTGTTTTAGAATGAATAGTATCTTTATTTAATGTCTAGTTGCATCAGCGCCCAGAAACTTGTAAATGATGTTCAGGACTCTACCTCACTACCCACATTTTAAACCAGGTCCCCAAGCAACTTATATGAATATTTGGGGAATCAATAGATTGGGAAAAACAAGATGTAATCAGGAAGCTACTTTGGAGGATATTTAATTTCCATCATTGTCCCGACAGCCTAGATAAGCTGATGACAGTTGGGATGAAATGATCTGAATTACTTTCGGTACCGGGACACCATACCTGCACGATGCCTTTGCCATGCCCATGATTAGAGCCAAGTGCTCAGTTCTAGTAACATCATGTGTGTGTTTACACACCTGTCATGCAGTTCGTCTGGCCTCTCTGTATTTCTCCCACTATATGTAACATCTTAGTTCTAAAGTCATGGGACAGTATCCAGAACTGTTCTTCCTCCAACTTTACTATGAAGAACAATAAGGAAAAAACTAATTGGTTGTAGTGTTAAGGTTTTTTTTTGTTTCTTTATTTTGTTTTTGATTTTTGTTTAGGTTAAGGGCCACAATAGAGGATATTTGCTTACTATTTCTACTCATGTTAAACTGTAACTTTTAGTTTTCATTGAAAAACTCATCAGTTTCAGGATCTATTTGCTTATTTTTTAAGTTCCTGTTAGATTATGTGTCATTTGGCATAAGTGACTCATTTTGGCTTGCTCTGTTGAGGCATACTGCAGGAGGAACTCAGTCTGAACAATACCCTATATTGTTCAACAGTACCTTATGAGAAAACTTGAAATTTCTCCCTTCTTTTCCCTAAGTTCTTGACACATCTGCTCTGTACCCTTCAGTTCTGTGCTTAGTCACTTTTTCAAGACTTGGCTCATGTAGGACAGATTAATGGTTTATTGTAGAAATCTGCAGAGATTAAGGCTGAGCAACTTGTGGCCTGTTTCTTTAATGTGAATCACCATGATAAATCTGGGGGGACGGTACTGTCTTAGTTATGATTTCCATCTTTGTGAAGAGACACCATGACCAAGGCAACTCTTATAAAGAAAAACGTTTAATTGGGGCTGGCTCACAGGTTCAGAGCCGATGCCTACCATGACATACTTCCTTCAACAAGGCCACACTTAATATTGCAACTCGCTGGACCAAGCATATTCAAATCACCACATTCCACCCTCTGGTCAAATAGGCGTGTTCAAACACATGAATCTATGGAGGCATACCTAGCCATAGGATAATGCAAAATACATTTGTCCAACTTCAAAAGTCCCCATAGGCTAACAGTCTTAACAATGTTAAAAGTTTGAAGTTCAAAGTATCCTCTGAAATTCATGCAATCTCTTAACTGTAATCTCCTATAAAATCAAATTATGAAAAAGCAAATCACTGTAATCCCCTATAAAATCAAATTATAAAAAAGCAGATCACATACTTCCATCACAGGATATAAATTACCATTCCAGAATGTCATAGTGAGGGAATACTGGACCAAAGCGAGACAGAAATCAGCTGTGCAAACTCTAAACTGCACATCTTTGTCTGATGTCGAAGCACTCTTCAGTTCTACAAGGCCATCTCTGCTGACTGCAGCAACTTCTTTCCCAAGCTGGTTCTACTCCCTATTAGCAGCTTTCTTCAGCAGGTATCCCAGGTCTTCCGCATCTCTGACATCTTGGGATATCCAAAGCAACTTCAGCTTTACAGCCTCTTGTTCCAATGTCTAGGATCCACACATGATCTTCTGGGCTCCTCCAAAGGGCTTCTGTCACTTCTCCCATTCTTCCGCCTGTAGCACTCTAGGCTCTGGTTGCTTCACTCCATTGCTGCTGTTCTTGGTGGTTATCCCATGGTACTGGCATCTCCAGTACACTGGGGTCTTCTACTATAACTAGGCTTCACCAATAGCCTCTCATAGGATCTCTTCATGGTGTGAAGCCTCGGCTTTTTTGCATGACCCCTTCAGTCCTGGGCCATCAACTATGGGCTACACCTTCACCAATGGCCTTTCCTGGCCTCTCACAGTGCCAAGTCTCAGCTGTTTGTCATGACCCCTTTGTACCTTCAAAACCAGTATCACCTGGGTGATTATTCCCAAGTCCAGCTTCTAGCTTGGAACACAGCTTTTTTGTGCTCTGAGAAAACAGTTCCCAGAAGAATTTACCTCAGTGATGCTGATCTCTTCTTAATTACCGCTAATCCCTTAGCTCCAGCTTACTAGCATTAATTGCCCCAGTCTGTTCTTGACTCTAAAACCAGAGCCACATGACTGAAACTGCCAGGTTCTGCTTCTTGCTAGGGTTGGATCATAGTCTTATTCTATTACATTATCACCAGCTGTTTTCCAGTGGTTTCCTTCACTGACTAAGCTTGGCTATCTGGAACTTGCTCTGTAGACCAAACTAACCTTGAAGTCAGAGATCTGCATGCCTCTGTGTCCTGAGTTCTGGGATTGAAGGTGTGTACCACCATGCCTAGACCTAAGCCTTTCTTTACCTGGAGCTTGCTCTGTACCAGGCTGGCACTGAACTCACAGGATCTACTTGCCTCTGCCTCCTGGTATTAAAGGCATGAGCCACCGTGAATGCGTGTACACTTCTCACGGCCATTATGCTTTATGATCAAAAGTGTGTGTCATCCCATGTCAAGATCTGGATCAAAAGCCTGTGTCTTCCAGTCTCAAGATCTGGATCACAGGTGTGTCCTCCATTTCTTAATTGTAATTCATTTCAGATTAAAAGTTCAAATGAAAACAATAACCAGGTTATAATAATGCTTAGATATAATTATCCCTTGTTCAACTGCAAACACATAAACAGTAAAATTAACTGGTGGGATCTTGCCCCAAGGTTACCACTCCCTTAATTCTATTTAATATCCTTGAGCACAGGATTTAGCTCCATTTCATTTCCTGGCACTCCTTTATTAAAACCATATATTTTTTTTTCTTTCTAAGCTTGCTACACTTGATCAAAACACTCTTCATGAGAGTAAACCAGAGGACAAAGTCTATGCTGAGATTTTTTAAAATTTCCTTTGTCAATGTATCTCTTTACCTTAGCCTCAGACAGATTCTTTCAACAAGGGCAAAAAGCAACATTCTTTACCAAAACATCATAAGCAGGATCTCCAAAGTTCAAATGATCCTCAGCACCAATGTCTTCCATATTCCTACTAGAATGGCCCATTAAGTTCCACTTAATGGGCTAGTCTATGGCTTTCCAAATCCAAAATTTCAAAATCTACATTCCTCCAAACAAAATCATGGTTAGGCCTATCACAGCAATACTTCAGTCCCTGGTACCAACTTCTTAGTAACAGTTATACAAGTACTGACACAGGGACTAAATGTATTGCATGAAGGGCTTTGGGAGTTGACTAAGCATCTTTCATCAATGGTAATTGTTAGCTTTGAACTCCCAACACTGCAAGAAAAATTTATTTGAAATACACAGAGGTGCTTTAGTTATACTTTCCATGGCTAATCTGTTATACTTCCCATGTTTGTTATTAAATCAGAAGTTTGACATATTCCATGGCAAATCAAATTTTAATAATATCTTCAAAAATCTGTAATTATTTATAATATTTAAATAAATTCATTTTATTTCATTTAGATTTGTATATAGTGATTATTAGGTAAGTCTTATCATTGGCCATGTATAACATGTAGTTCACTTATTTACTGACAATAATGAATTTTAAAGATATTTCTATCAGCTAATGCTTGCCTGCTTCTCTAGCCTCCAAAATAATCATCACAAGCTGTCCATTCCTCTACCAATGTTTGTAAAAATTAAAGAGAAACATATTTCTAGGACCTACAGAAACTTTACTTATAGAAATATATTTTAGGTAAGGTTCTTTTTAGCATAAATAAAGGCTTTATCGGTCAGTTTGGATGAATGACAGATTGCCATAGGCTGAATTAAATGTTTCATACACTTAAGACCCTGGGATGGTAGAGAAAGCTAAGCTTATTGGCAATGGGCAAAGGGAAGGGAATAGAAAGGATCTGAAGGCTTCTAAAAGTTAACAAAGCTCCAAGGACTGAAACCACCACCTTAGGAACAAATCCATGATAGAGAAGAGACCAACCAAAGCTAAAGATCTTTGAGAGTCTGGATCACTTCTGCAACTATCTTGTGCTTCTTGATGGGTCACTGTGTTTTCTCTCTGGTCCTCACTATCCACCACAGTACAGTGCCCCTCCACTGACCCATGTGACTTGGTGAACTTAGTCACAGAGATGCTCTTGAAGTCTGATTTGGCTGAGGTTGAAGACGTGGACAGGAGACCTTCCTGGGAAACCTTGGAGTCAAGATCATTGTCTTCTCAGACTCTAGAATGGGGAGTCACAGGCCACATGTTATCCAATGAAATGGTTCCTGGGACTCCCAATCTGGAGCTGATTTGGGGGATTCGGGTTTTGCATGACTCTCCA
Organism: Tokudaia tokunoshimensis; assembly: GCA_036184795.1. NCBI lineage: Eukaryota > Metazoa > Chordata > Mammalia > Rodentia > Muridae > Tokudaia > Tokudaia tokunoshimensis. The sequence continues at coordinate 23,702,833 of BTHU01000011.1, read as the reverse complement.
AGTATCCCTCAAAGATCCTGGGTTGATGACTATCTGGGTACTTAAGCATTGAGTCCTGTAGTGTCTGCCCTTCCTACAGTCTCTCACTACATGTTTCTGTCTCAAGTCCAGGAAAATGGGAAGGCAAGGTCCAGGCCCCCATCTCAATGAAAAAGCTTTTGAAATCATGTATTAAATCATCAGAGCCAATGTTGCCATGAAATCACATCCCTCCTCCGGAGCTGAAGCTGAAACTGAATTCCTCCAGAGGCCTAAAACCAAACCTATAGCTCTCTTGACCCCATATGTCTCTGTCTTCCTCTTCTTGTTACCATGTTGAATTGTCTCTCCAAAAAATGAACTCTGTGACTCCAAGGTCCAGGGAAGCTGTAAAGGTCTAGGAAAAGATCAAAGAAGCTCATTCCTGTAGGAGGACTAGAAACCTGGAATTTCTGCAGCCCATGGGCACCAATAGACTGCCAGCTTTCACTACCCTGTTGAATCTGTTTTAGATAATTCTTGCGTAGATCTGTATACACACACACACACACACACACACACGTGTTCTCATATGTATGTATTATATATGTATGTATGTATGTATGTACATATCCTGTACAACCAGTCCTCTATATGTATGTTTCAAAGGTATCCTTAGACCCCACCAGCTCTAGATGGAAAACATTTAGAAACCTTAACACCCTTACGCAGACCTTTGTCATTACCCTTAGCCAATCTAGCAGTTGAGTTTGAGACATGGAAGTTGAGTAGAATCAGGAAACTCTCTCCACTGGGCAGTGGTGATGCATGCTTTTAATCCCAGCACTTGGGAGGCAGAGGCAGGAGGATCTGAGTTAGAGGCTAGCCTGGTCTACAGAATGGGTTCCAGGACAGAGAAGGTTACACAAAGAAACCCTGTCCTGAAAAATAAAATAAACAAAAATATGAAAACAAGGAAACAAACTGTTTCCCCTTGCTTGCCACCTTGGAGAGTCTGCCTGTGCCTCCCCCCTCTCCCCCAATCTAAGGAAAGTCTCTTTTCCTCCATGAAGGGTCACCTGCATGACAGTGGAACTTTCTAACCTTGTGTCCTCTGCCAGGACCCTTGCAGCTTGAAGCAGGCCTTATCTGAAGGCAGCCCTGCCTCCTCTCTGACGTCCATAAGTGAGCACTCTAAGGTAAGTGCACCAGGCAAGGAAGCTCCAGACAGATGCCATTTTCCTGCCATGCCCCCTGCGCCATTTCCTAGTAAGCAGAATCTAATGCGGGCTTCACCTCTGGGTGTCCAGAGAGCCTCACAGCTGGAGCCCTAAACGGAGGATGTGTCATGTCCTAATCTGCCAGCCTCCCACCTGCCTGAGGCAGCTGCTAAGGTCTTAGTAACCATCTGTGCCGTTCATATAAGGGCCATGATCTGCACTTGCCAGGACACACCCAGCCGTGTTCTGAGTTCTCAGCCCTCGTGTTCTGCTGATATCGGTGTCATCACCTTCTCCATGATACAGGAGTGAAAAGGTCGACATCTAGGCCAGAGTTCTTCCCTCTGCTTATATTGGTTATCTACTGCCTTGTAACAAATCACCTCCAAGCTTCGCATCTTCCAATAGCAAACCCAGTCTGTCAGTGTCTCTCAGGTAGGATTCGGGGGCTGCTTAGCATGATCCAGGGAAGAAGGTGGACCAGGAGAAAGTTGTGGTACCTTAAATCACCACATCTCTTGGAAGAAGAACACTGGTTGTAATGGTTTATATATGCTTGTCCCAGGGAGTGGCACTATTAGAAGGTGTGGCCTTGTTGGAGGAAGTGTGTCACTGTAGGGTTGGGCTTAGAGATCTTCCTCTTAAATGCGTGAAGATGCCCAGTCTGTTCCTGGTTTTCCTTTGGATAAAGGTATAGAACCCTCAACTCCTCCTGCACCATGCCTGCCTGGATGTTGCCATGCTTCTGCCTTGATGACAATAGACTAAACCTCTGAACCTGTAAGCCAGCCCCAAGTAAATGTCTTTTATAAAACTTGCATTGGTCATTGGTGTCTGTTCACAGCAGTAAAACCCAAACTAATACACTGGTTCTCAGGGAGGTGGGGAACAATCCCAGCCAAAAGCTGGATGTGCACCGCTATAAAAGATCCCCCTAAGATGGGACCAAACTGGGAGAGAAGACAGAGTTCCCTCTCCTCAAAGCTACCCATTTAAGATAGATGGCAGGAAAGGAAGACTGCCAGGTCTGTTACATTCTCATCTGTCTATACCTGCTCAAGAATGCCTACCTTTACAGGTGTCTGACTTGGGCCCTTTAAGCATCATTTACCTCTTCTGTTTTCCTTTAGCCAAAAATCAACAAAAGAAACTGCTGGGCAGTGGTGGCGTATGCCTTTAATCCCAGCACTTGGGAGGTAGAGGCAGGAGGATTTCTGAGGTCAGTCTGGTCTACAAAGTGAGTTCCAGGACAGCCAGGGCTACACAGAGAAACCCTGTCTTGAAAAACAAAACAACAACAAAAAAAAAACCAAAACAAAAAACTAGGGTCCTCCCAGTGGAGCCACACAAGTATTTTTGTTTGTTTTTGTTTTTTTGTTTTTTAAGATTATGTTCACGGTGTTCTGCCTGCACACCAGAAGAGGGCACCAGATCTCATTATAGCTGGTTTGTGAGCCACCATGTGGTGGCTGAGAATGGAACTCAGGACCTCTAGAAGGCTCTAGTCAGTGCTCTCAACCTCTGAGCCATCTCTCCAGCCCACACAAGCTTTCTTAACTGGAGCAGGGATTATCAGACAGAGGGAGCAAAGGGCATTAGATGGTAGGTTCGTGAGGTACAGAACAGAAAGGAGTTTGGGTTCCAGATAAAGTGGTTGATTGTATCAAAGCCAGGTGCCACCTGAATCAATACATTTGTCACGTTCTCCTACCCAGAGGCAGCTTTTTCTTTTTTGTTTGAAAGATTTATTTACTTATTTTAATGCATATGAGTACACTATAGCTGAACTGATGGTTGTGAGCCAACATGTGCATGCTGGGAATCTGAATTCAGGACCTCTGCTCGCTCCAGTCGTCCCCACTTGCTCTAAAAATTTATTTATTGTTATATCTAAGTACACTGTAGCTGTCTTCAGACACACCAGAAAAGGGCATCAGATCTCATTACGGATGGTTGTGAGCCACCATGTGGTTGCTGGGATTTGAACTCAGGACCTTCGGAAAAGCAGTTAGTACTCTTAACCGCTGAGCCATCTCCCCAGCCCCAGAAGCAACTTCTTGCTAAGCCAGGGAACACCTGAGCTTACAGATGTCTGAATGTGCTTTGATCATCCTAGACAATGAAGCATGCACGTTAGCCCATCACCTACTGGGCATATGCTGCTAAAAAGAACCAGTCTTGTTTTCACCTTTAACGGGAGCTTAAGAGGGAGCCCCCCAGTGCCTTGGATCTCATGAAATATGTTTGTTTCTGGGAGCTATTCGCACCGTTCTTAGATGCGGGCTCCTGTTTAAGTTGGTGCTCTGGCGTTTGCTAGCATTTCATCTGTTAGCCATGCTTCTCAGCATGTCCGTGAGGTACTAGTGAAGTGTGGGTTTGCTCCTAGTCTGAGGAGGGCCCTGGGTGTGGGGCTCGTGGATTACTGTCTCCCTGGGCCTCTGAGACCTTCCCGGTTCACACAGTAAACGCCCCATATTTTGATCTGATGCAGCTCAGTAGGCTTCCACAGAAAGTCCTCCATGGGGCTTGTGGAGAGAGCCCGTGTGAGTTGGAACGCCGGTGCACAGGACTCGGGTGTTGGCATCTCGGCTGCTCGAGAGGAAAGGCACGCCTCTATCATCACGTGTTCATGCCTCTCTTTGGTGTGTTTCCTGCATGCCGTGCCCATAGCATTTATTAGTCTGTGAAACCCAATACGGACCCATCCTTACTATGGAAAGGTGGGAATTTTAGTGAAGGGACACCATTTCATGGGGCAAGGAGCTTCTGATTGGACTTCGCATAGGGCATGGTTACCCACAGCGGCTAGCCTCTCAGCTTTTAGTGGCAGGAAATTGGGTTCCCGCAGTTCAGTCACAATCCTTCCATGCTTACCGTCCAGGCGTGCTTCTCGCTCTCTAGTAATGGGATTCCACGTTAGTGAAGAACTTTTACTAAGGCCAGCTCCCAGAAACTTAACCGAACCTAAGGATGATTGATAGGTCCTCATTATCCAGTTGACCAATCAGTGTATTTTCCCCACCCTTGGAAACTGCAGCTTTCCTTAAGGAAGGTCCTGGAAGGGGGTGCCTATTGTGAGAACTTAGCACTCAAAGTCTTCAGGTGGTCGGGGCCTTCTCCCCGCTTGTTTAATTCTTCCTCCAGTCTTTGGCGGGCCAAACTGCATACCCAATAAAAGAGACTACTAAGCTGAAACATTTCCCAGGGGGATGCAAACTTCCTGTTCACCTTCCTGAGGTGGAAGGGCGATAGTAAGAGGCCAGACGCCTCATCAACATGTGGCTCGACTGATGTTTCCAGAGGGCGCTCCGGCCACCACTTCAACTCCAAATTCTCAAGCCTTGCACGTTAGAGAATTCCATGATTCCAGCACACGACGTCCACTCTTGCCTCTTTAGCTTTTTCTTCGTCCTTTCAGACTTTCAGAAAATGGTCCAGCCCGAGCCTGAGGGTGGGGGAGGGGCCTTATGATTGGACAGTGGGAACATCAGCAGGAGGCCGGGGCCAGAGGGACCACATGGTCTCATGCCCCACCTTTGCCCCACCTTGTGGCACCCGGGCTAGGATGCCCTCTATGACTTCAGTAAGCCTTAAAGGAGAATTAAAGAGCCCCCGGACTCCGATCTCCATTTGTCCATTTTTCAGCATCTTAGTGTGTATGTTCTACTATATCCTGTTTTAGCCACAGTCCTAGCTATGCAGAACATAATTGCAGAGGCTGACAATTTTCCCTTTGTGCCTTGTTGCGCTGTCCTCTCCCCTTCCCTTCCTTTCACTGTCAGCAACAGGCACCAGAAGGTTCCAGACAGTCCTAAGACTGTCCAGTGTGATTCCCTGACCAGCTTACTTTCTTACTGTCTTCCCAAGTCAAAAGATGTTTGGAACTAGGGGGGAAATTAAATTCTCACCAATGGTTACTGTTCCAGTTAAATAAAGACCTTGGAAAGAAAAGAGGCAGGGTCTCTGTAGTTCTGGTTGGCCTGGAACTTCCAATATAGCCCAGGACGGCCTCAGACTCCCAGAGATCCATTTGTCTCTGCCTCCTGAGTGTTAGAGTTAATGGTAGTTGCTACTGTACATGGCTTTATCAAGACCAGTCATCTTAGTCACTGTTCTGTTACTGTAAAGAGACACCATGATCAAGGTAGCTCTTAGAATTTAATTGGGGGGCTGGTTTAGCTTCAGAGGCTTAGTTCACTGTCATTAGACAAGGAGCCTGAGGGTATCCAGGCAGCCGTGCACCAGAGAAGAAACTGAGAGATCTACATCCCGATCTGCAAGCTGCAGCAGAGAAAGACTGGCCCTGACCTGGGCTTTTGAAACCTCAAAGCCCACCTCCAGTGACACACTCCTCCAGCAAGACCACACCTCCTAATCCTTCAAAACTAGTGCCACTCCCGGGTGACTAAGCATTCAAACCTATGAGCTAATGGAGCCCATTCTTATTCAATCCCCAACTCCATTTTTATATAAAAATGATTTTCTTTTAGAAGAGGGGCTCTATTTTCTACTTAGGTAAAATCTTTAATATCTCACTTAAAGATAACAACCAGATTCTTCTACTTGATAATAAATTATATTGGAATTGGAAACTTAGGATAGCATCATCCATCTCCGGGACCAGCTTTAGTTATCATTATGTGGGGACAAAACCCACAGAACTTCATCTTCAGAGTTCTGTGCCACACTTGACACATAGTCACAGCCAGACCCCCCTCTTTACAGTGGACTAAGAAGTAAACAGAAGACATGCTTCAGGGAGTACAGAAACCTTCCAAGTGCTTAGTTGAGCCAGAGAAATGAAGTCTTAGCTGGGGCAACCACCAGAGGAATTTGAAGGTCCTTTAGGAAAGAAAGAGATAACAGAGAGACCCAGGGCGTGTGGGGGCATTATCCAACTGAACATTTTTAGCTTCAGTGAGCACATGAAATCCTAGATCTTGTAATGAAAATTCTGACTCAGCTGGAAGGTGCTGGAAATTGTGCTATTTTTAGTCAATACCCTGATGATTCTAAAGCTGTAGGTTCCATGACCACACTTTGAGTAGTGAGCTTTTTTAGGGGCCCAGTGCAATTATTGCTGACCTTGGTCATCAAGAAGGAGTGAGTTTTCCACAGAATTTGCAGATGCTAGCTGATAGACTTTTTAAGAGAGAAAAAGAGCTTTCCTAGTACCCGGTAAGCACTATTTTCCACCGTAGCAATATGCTTTATGCTGTCAATCACACATTCCCATGATCTGCTTAGGCTTTGAGGAAAGAGATTTCTTTTTGGTTCATGGCTCTGGAGTGTAAGGTTAAATAATTGCTGATGGCCTCTTGCTGCCAGAGCCTGTAGCCACTGAAGGGAATGGCATGGTGTATTAGTCAGGGCTCTTTAGAATAGCAGAACTTACAATGACTCTCTTCACACACACAAAGATGATGTATTAGAATCACGGACAGACTACTGTCCAACTAATCCAACACAACAATGCAACAATGTCAGGCTATGAACAGAAAGTCCAAGAATCTCGAAGTTGTTCAGTGAGAGTTTCCTTCTTCCATGTTCTTCCTATAGATAGGACCAGAGCAGAATGTGTGGTCCAGATTAAAGGTGTGTCTTGCAGCTTCCAGATCTAAATCAAAAGTGTGTGTCTTCCTACCTCAAAGGTGTGGACGAGAAGTGAATTCACCTAAGCAAAAATAATCTCTCACAAGTGTTCAGGACTGTAGTTCACTCCCGTTGGAGTCAAACTGGTAATCAAGTGTGTCTAGTGTCTCTTCTTGTCTCTCTCTTGCTTATAAAGATACCATGGTGACTCCATGCTGAGGATTTTAATTCTTGTCACTATAAAGGCTTCACAACTGTGCACATCTGGACAGTATATTCAGATCTCATTTTACATGTCACAATGCAGTTAAATTCCCAACACACAACACCTGGGTGTGGGCCACGGCACCTAAACTATATCCAAACCCGGGTGTCCTCTAAATGGATATATGAGGGGAACTGCTTCATTCTGAAACTTCTGACCTTCATAAATGGAATTCTGCTGTTCTCAGTGCTTCACCGATGACGTACATTGCAGTTATGATGCAAATGTGATTCTATTAAAAAAGAGTTTTCAGAATCTTCAACAGTGGTCTAAAATCAATCCATTGTTAACAGAACTCGGGCTGTTTTACCTCCCCCCACCCCGTCATTGTGTTTATTTATGGGGTAAGAAGGCACACACATTCAAAAGGTCAGAAGACAACTTGTGAAATTGTATTGTCTCCTTCTACAGTGTGGGCCCCAGGGACTTTAAGGCTGATAGAAAGGACTTCTACTCACTGAGCCCGTCTCCTCAGCCCAGAGCTCAGATTTTCCTTGAGAGACCTTGTCTCATTCTTGGCACTGAGTGGTCTAGGCACAATTCAATACCTTAAGCAAAAGTACTTTGATGCAGGTTTTGTAAGAGAATTATTAATGGAGTACATAAAGGCTGGCATTGACTTGGCATTTATCATTACTCCCCTCATACATACAACAATAGGCTACATTGAAAGCCGTTTTGAAGTTTATCTCCTGAATCACCAGATTTACCTTTCAAAAGAGAATTTAATAAGGAGATGGAAAGAAGAGATGGCCTTTCATTCCTGTGCACCAGGGAGTCCGGCACACTTCTGTTTCTTAGAAATGATTTAACTGAAAAAAAAAATCAAAACAGCTGAAATTGGCAGACATGCAATTTAGCAGGGATGCTGGGAATTTTGATCTTTTTTCTAATAATCCTATACCTAAGCACACTGCTCATTAGGAAAACATTTTTATCTGAATTCTCAACTTTTGTAGGCCAAGAATGTTTATATATAACGAATATTATATATTGGTAGCTACATTTATAGGATGGAAATCACCCTGAGCCATTATTTTAACATTTCAAATTATTGTTATTATTGGTGCTTCTTTTATGCACATTTAAATTTGGGTGGATTTTAATATTTAAAATTGTTAGAATCGCAGGGCTAGCTCAAGTTAGTTAATAGATGGGTGTGGGGTAAACCTATTTTACTTTTTTTAATGAGTGAGTGCTTTAAAGACAAGAATATGTGATAGTCCTGCTCTTTACAGTTTACAGTCTTATTCTGAGAAAACCATTCTGAGACCTGGAATTTGGTAGCCACTCAGCAAGGTCTGTGTCTCTGTAGATGGTTCATATCTTCATAGCAGGGAACCCAAGAATGGCTCTTTGCATATATTACTGCTTTAAAACAGTGAAGGGAGTGGAACTACACTTGGCTTTTCTTTTGGAGCTCATGTAGACAGAAAGGAAGGCATTAATAGAAAAACAGGAACTAAATTCTGCCACCAAAATAAAATCAAGTCAAGTTTGCAGACATCCACAACCTGGATTTTGATGGTCGGTAACGACAAGACTGCAGACTTGTGTCTTCTCTTGTCGGTCTGTAGTCACTCTTCGTGCCTGGCACTGGGGGATCACAGCATAAGGCATGCTTCACTTTCTCTCCTGCTCTCCCTGGAAGAAAGGCATGCGCAAATGTCACCCAAGCCACTCAAAGCCATGGGAGTCTAGGTTTGTTTACCATTCATTTATCATGAGGATCCTGCTGGATTTTCCTTTGAAACCTTTTTCTCCTTTCTTCTCTAAATCTTATAATTGTCTGTAAGTACACTGTTAAATGAAAACGCTCCTAACTCTAATCGTGCTTTTAAGAGCCCTAAGAAGTGTAAGCCTGGAGCTCCTTTCAAGAGATCAAACCAGAAACGATGCATAGGGCAGGGATCACACTGATTTACAACCACTACCCTAACGAGGTATTAAGTGTACTCAATACAGCAGTAAACAGAGGGAACACTGGTATCTGACTTTGAGAGATTTATCTATGCATAAGAAGACTAGTTCCTTCAATTTAGCACCTCACAAACTTCTTTCTAAGTACTAGTGCTTCATGGGTACGCGATTTCTTTGGCAAATAACATTGGTGGCACCAGTTATTACTATAGATCATTTTTCTGAGCACTGGGTATGGTAGCACATGCTTTTTAAAGGTCCATCTACATAAAAGACTGAGTTAAAGGACCTGTAAAGAGAGTTCCCAGTCAGCCTGGACCGCACAGTCCTGATCTCAAAAGAAAAATAAAAAGGGACAAAGGGGATACAGTTTGAAGAATTTTTAAATCACTTGAAAAACAAACGTGTAACATGAAACACTGTGTAAGTGTGAGGACCCGAGTTCTCTCCCCAGCACCCATGTACAAATCTAGGCCTGGTGGCGCAGGCCTGGAAGCTGGGGAGGTGGAGACAGGAGGCTTCCTAACCTTAGCTGTCAGTCAGTCTAACTAAATCACCCAGCTCCAGGGTTAGGGAGAGACCCTGTCTCAACAGTAAGGTAGAGAATGATAGAGGATGATGCCCAGTGTTGACCTTTGGCCCTCCACATACACATGCAACAGGTACACAGGCACACCCCAACATTATAATGCATACAAAACACCAAAGGAAAAAAAACAGTAGAGGAATTGTAATCCAGCAACGTGGCTGCTCTGGCACAGGATCACATCCAAAGGGGCTGGAAAGATGGCTCAGCGGTTAAGAGCACCGACTGCTCTTCCGGAGGTCCTGAGTTCAAATCCCAGCAACCACGTGGTGGCTCACAACCATCCATAATGGGATCTGAAGTCCTCTTCTAGTGTGTCTGAAGACAGCTACAGTGTACTTACATAGAATAAATAAATAAATCAAAAAAGGGATCACATCCAAAGACCTGCTACTCCTGTGTAATCCAACTGGAATGCAGACTCATTATGGATTACAGTACGATCTGACTGGAATATAGATAAACTCTCAGTACACATCTTTAATCCCTAACAATGAAGACAAGATTAGATTGTGGAAGGAAGCAGCCATATTTGGAAGTGATGAGTCAGAGAAAGATTTGACAGAATGAATCAGGGATAGGATATGCCCAACTCTCATGAGAAGAACACAGAAAAGAGGCTACTTAAGAGGAGAGAGAGAAAAGGGTGGAGGTGTGTGTGTGTGTGTGTGTGTGTGTGTGTGTGTGAATGTCTGTCAGTTTTGCTGGGACAGTTTTAGAGAGACAAGCTTTACATAGATGAAGACAGAATGAGCCAGAGAATGGAAAGGATCCAGAAGATTAGAACAGATGGCCAGAGTTAGGACAAGGCCAAACAGAGCAATTCAATCACAAGCCTAGAGAAGCCAGATTGAATCAGTTCTCTTGGAAGATCAGCTTCCAGGCCTAAGCCTAGGGATAGTTAAAACAGAGAAAGAAATCCTCCATCCATCTCACCCTCCCTCCCTCTCTCCCTCCCTCCCTGCCTCCCTTCTTCCCTTCCTCCCTCCCTTCCTCCCTCCCCTCTCTCTCCCTGCCTCCCTTCTTCCCTCCCTCCCTCCCTCCTTCAGAGTCTGAGCTGTGGTGGAAGACATAGAGATGGCAAATATCTATACTTGCAGAATGAAATAGTTGTCAGCATTCTAGCAACGAATTTTTCCTGTCCATGATAAATGAATGCAACATAGCTTCAAGATTTCACCCTTAATTCTTCTGGTTGTATGCCCCCCAAAATATTATTCATGTTGTTAAGATCTAGCAGAAGATCATGTATGCACATGGATGCATGTGTACATGGATATGTGTGTGTGTTTGTGTGTGTGTGTGTCTGTGTATGCTGTGTGACTTTGAGCCACATCAGAGTTTTAGATAGTGATTCCTACCCCACTTAATTGCATCACTAACAGAAATAAAGCAGTAGATAGACAGAGGTCTTCTCTGTTTCCAGAAAGCTCTTGTTCTGTGGATTATGCTTTTCTTTTTAACTTCAAGTACAATGGGCTGGACTAGTTTGGTCTAACTAGTATTTTTTGGTCAATAGGAACTAAAGAGGTCTACAGTAGTCATTTCTATGTCTAGTCCAAGAACTCACAAATCACTAAACAGAGACCATACGATTTGGGCCCTGATCCCTTTGAACACTCAAACTGATCTCCCATCTCTGAAAAGCACCTCACCTTCTTTCCTGGAGAGTCTTCTAACTGACCTGGTTATATGGCAAGCATGTTCTAACTTTTGGGCTGGGAGTGCCTGTTTCCCTAAAGACCAATTTCCTGGTCATACTGGAATGATGAAGAAGTCAAGAAATCCAGTTCATAGTGTGTGTAAAGATTCTTCACACAGAAGTGCAGAGGTGATGGACTGCTAGATATCACTGTAATTAAATGATACAGCCTGAGCCCCTTGTTTTGAGGACCAGTCAGTTCTGTAGTTTAATCTTTTAATTACATCTTTCTCTCTCTCTCTCTTTTTTTTTTTTGGCTATTTTTGATCTTTTGGACCAGGGTTTCGATATAGCCCAGATTGACCTCAAGCCTATAACCCTACTTCTCCAGACTCTTGAGTACCTGAGATTACAGGTGTGCATGCAAATACTTAGCAGTTATCACAGTTCTAGAGTATAAATAATATTTAAATCTTTGCTCATCTTTTTAGGAGAACAAACAGAGGCCATAGGAAGGTTTTTTTCTCCTATTGAATATAGTTAGTGGGAGATTAGGTAGAAATTCTCTGCCTAAGCAGAAAGACATAAAGAAAACCATAAATATATTGTAGGGGGAAGGAGACTTGGTTATTTTTGGCTTTGATTATCTTTACTAAAAATATCTTTCTAGGAAAAATGTCATCTTTATTTTGTTCATTTCACTGAGCTTCAGGGAGAGAACTTCTGTAAACACATGCTCATTCCTTCTTTCCCGGGAGCCCCAATAGTTTATTTTAAAGCTAATTCTAGGTTAAGTCCCTTTGATGTCATTGCTCTCACTTAGAGAAACAATATGGCTGCCTGATTCCAGCTCTAATGAAAGAGAGAGAGAGAGAGAGCGCTTAAATTTATGTGAATAATTTGAGTGTGATGGTGTAAAACTCTTCTTTATGTTCAAAAAGAAGAAGAAGAAAAGAGGGATTCAGAATCATCTTAAGATCTTTACTGGCAGAAAATAACCCACTGCTCTTTAAATTGCTGGTTTTGGCCCCATGTTTTGAAAGTTGCCATCTCAGTTGATCTCTTAATGACATGTCTGCCCATCCAGGGGGAAGGTCGATAAGGAACAGGAGCTTCCCATCTTGTCTCTCCTTTCTTGGCTGGTTAACCATTCAACAGAATCAGAAGCCATTTAGGAACCCTGCCCTAGTGCTCTAGGGCAAAGCACCCCTCCTCCACAGGCTGTGCTGAGAACTCTGACATGTCTGCTTTGAGCAAGCACCTCGGGAAGTTCTTCATGGGCTTCCTGGCACAGGCATTTCCCCCATTATGTTCACTTCTTAACCATTATCTATAACATTGTGGCTCCTCTCCCTTCCCTGGCGTTTATGTCCAATGACAGAATTGAACCTTCCTGTCTGAACACCTTTATGAAAGGGCTGTCAACACCATAATCCTTCTCATCATTAACCCTGAAGCATGCGTTTTTATGAGTTGACATGGAATAATTAGAGATGGGATCATTATAATTATTGTTATGTATATTATAATCTTTATCTACTTTCTAGCAGTGATTCTTCTTGTTAATTATGCTGCTAGAAAGCACAAGAAATGCGCATGTAATCCAGATGTTAGCTGTGTGTGTGAATTCACAAGGGCAAGCACTCTCAAGAGCAATGACCAGGTTCAGTAAAAATTTGAATGATTTTATTGGGCTAATTCTTACTGTTGTCTGCTGTTTTCAACTCTACCCAGTACCAGATCCCTCTTCCCTTTGCCCCGAACATCATTCAGTTTCCTTCAAAGAAGTTCTCTATCTTATTCATCTTAAGTCTTTTCAACCATACTCAACTCATATGCGGCAAGAAACATGGATCTAAGATACACTTCTGATGTACCAAAGTGTTTTCCAACAAAGTCAATCTGTCTTTGAGGACCTAGAATAATAGAATTACTAATATGGGTGATTTGCCCTGGGGGACACTCAGCAGTGAATATCTGAAGACTTTTGATTGATACATCTACAGGGGCTGTCCTGACATTTGGTAGGAAAGGAAAGGGAAGTTCCTAAACAGCCTACAGTATGCAGGACTGACCCTCCTAACAAAGAATTATCCAGTTCAAATTGGTTTTAGTACTTCTATTGAGAACCTCTGCAGTAAAGTAATTTTTGCCTTGGCTGCAATAATAATCAGTAGTTTTCTTTTCTTCCTTTTCTTGTTTCTTGTTTTTGATTTTGGCTTGAGACAGGGTCTTCTGTGGTAGCTCAGGCTCATCTTGAACTTACTACATACTCAAGTATAATATTGAACTCCTGGCCTCCCTGCCTCTACCTCCTAAATGCTAGAAGTACAGGTGGGTACCACCCACCATTCCTGACTAATCAGTGATGTTTTTTGTTTTACACTAGACGGACTTTGTTCTATATATTGAGTTATAAATCAAGAACCAACCAGACACCTGGCTCAATGAGGAAGTCAACAACATGAAGTCTTGCATAAGCCCTTGGGAAAGGACTTGCATAAAGATATCCGACTCAACCAGGTTTTGCCGAGACAGCTTTAAGGTTTCTGCAAAGAAAGAAAAGGAACAGCATTCAGGAGAAAGGCAGGCAGATAAAAAGGAGATGCCCATTTCGTGCTTCAAGGGAGAAACCTGGTGTGGTAGTCTGAGTAAGAAGAGCCCCCATGGGCTCACATCTGAATACTTGTGGTCCTCAGTTGGCAGAACTGCTTGGGAAGGATTGAGAGGTGTGTCCTTGCTGAAAGAGGTGTGTCACTCCAGGGCAGCTATCAGGTTTTTAAAGGACTGGAGCAATTTCCATTGTGCTATGGCCTGCTGCCATGCCTTTTGACATGTGATCTCTCCACTGTTCCTCCTTTCGTTCCATGCCTTTGCTCTACCTTCATGGACTTAGCCCTCTGAAACTGTAAGCCCAATTAAATGCTTTGTTTTGTAAGTATGTTGTATTGGTTATGGTGCTTTATTACAATAATAGAAAAGTACTCTATCCAGGACAGCCAGGGATACACAGAGAAACCCTGTCTCGAAAAACCAAAAAAAAAAAAAAAAAAAAAAAAAAAAGAAAAGTACTCTAATATAGAAGTCTGAACCAGGAGTAGGGTATTGATCAGAGAGACTTTTACCATGTATTTTTTATTTATTTTTGATTTTTTTTTTTAATGGAAGACTTTGGAACTTTAGACTAGAAAAACAGTTGAATGCTAGACATTGGGATTGATGAGCCATTCTAGCTTAGGAGACAGTGCTGAGAGCTATGTAGCCTGTAGAGGAACAGGAAAGGGAAGCAAGTTCAACTATGATAGAGGTCAACTTTGTGATAGTTTGGCAAGAAATGTGGCTGCTTTTTGCCCTTGTCCTAAGAATCTGCCTGATACTAAAGTAAAAGGTGATAGATTAATTTTTTTGACCGAGTAGATTTCAAGACAGCCTAATGTTGACTATGTTGTGTGCCTATTGGGAATAACTTATATGCAGATCTACAATGAAAAAGAGAAAATAAAGAAATAGAAATAAAAAAATGTACAGTTTAAGAAGAAAAGCTCCAAGAAAATAAAAAATACATGGATATTTAATTGATGGGAATGGTGCAGAAGAACTATGTGAGACCTACATTTTAGCAAAGTTATACAATTTTGAAATCTAACAGAATGCTAAGGAACTGAACTAAAGAAGTTGCAATGGTGGGAAGAACAGAGTCTACTGGAAAAATAAGAAAAACAACATTAATGGAACTCAGAATGGGGCAGACTTGGAGAGGAGGGATAAAGTCCAGCATGATCACCACAGTTGTGAGCTCTGTATCATTTACCATCACAGGGAAGGGAAGAGGCAATTAAAGTTTTTGGCATGAGATGCAAAGTCAAGTTTGAATATATCTTTATGTCATACAAGTTTTCTCATTTATAAAACTAATGTATGGGGGAGGGAGGCCTAGGTATGGTGGAGGACACCTTTAATTCCAGCACTTGTGAGACAGAGACAGGTGGATCTCTGACTCTGAGGCCAGCCTGGTCTACAGAGTGAGTTTCAGGATAGCCAGGGTTACTAGTAATAGCCATTGTTAGATTCCCCCCTCTTTTTTCTTTTTTTTACTATGTAACAAAATTCATTAATTTCAGAAATATTAACTACCGGGCGGTGGTGGCGCACGCCTTTAATCCCAGCACTTGGGAGGCAGAGGCAGGCGGATTTCTGAGTTCGAGGCCAGCCTGGTCTACAGAGTGAGTTCCAGGACAGCCAGGGCTACACAGAGAAACCCTGCCTCGAAAAACCAAAAAAAAAAAAAATATATTAACTGCTAGCTGGTCTCGATGGCACATGATTGTAACCCCACAATGTGAGAAACTAAGACAAAATCAGGAGTTCAAGTCATCTTCGCTACAGAGCAAGTTTAAGGCTAGTCCGGGCTACATGAGATTCTGTCTCAAGAATGTATTCTTGATTTAAGGTGCTGCATTCAGGAAAAAAATGTATAGTATTTTTTTTCCTCCTAGAAATATTTTTAATCAATGTATATATTTGTAATAGGGGTTTACTAAGTTGTCCAGTCTGGTCTGGGATTTCTGGCTCAAATAATCCTCCTGCTCTACTCTCTCAAATAGATGAAACTCAGGGCCATGCACCCTGTCTTGCTCTTTGCAGTGTATTTCAAGCCTTTTACTGCGTCATTAACTGTCTTATGGTTTTAATGACGGCATGGTATCTCACTCCAGGGAGGAACTTGTATTTATTCTGCCTCCTCAATTAGGGGAGGTCTTGATTTCTTTGGGATTCTGATTTTGTAATCACTCACACTAAGATTTTCAGTGTTGAATCCTCTAGAGAGTGGAGCAAATTGTGTTACTTATTTATTTATTTATTTATTTATTTATTTATTTATTTAATGGTACAAGACAGGAGTAGGGATCAGAGCTGATGGAAGGAGGAGTGGGATTGCACAGGTAGGAGAAGCTAAATAGAAGGTTACATAAGACGAATAAATCAATCAACTGCAGGATCCACCAACTAGCCTTGTCCCTCACAAGGTTGAAATGGACAGCTGAGGTTTTCTATCTCAAGTCATTCAGTCAACAGAGGAGACAGCTGCTCGGAGAGGGCATGACCCCAGGTGAGGCTGCTTCTGTGGTAGAGGCCAACCTAGGATGTGTGACAGCTGTGATCGTCACACATCCTGATGTGTGACCATACTTCCCAGTGTTGGGCTGCAAGTGTTCCTAAAAAGGAAGGTTTGGGTGGGGCACGTCTGCATCCGTTGCAGATGTTCAATCTCTATTTCTGTCTTTGCTCGTATCTTTAGGATACATCCCCTTGAATAGACCATGGGGATTTTTAGTAATGTGTGTAAAATGAGTTTCCAAAAGATTGTGGCCCTTGTTTCACCAATTAAGTGAACATTGCATTTCATTGCTAATGCATAGAACACAGGACAACTATCTTGCTCGTTTACTTATTTAATTTTACTGTAACCCAGGTTGGCCTGGGGCTTCCTGCCCTTCTTCATCAGTCTCCGGAATGCTGTGGCTAAAGGTATGGGCCACATGCCCTCCTCTATGTTTTCTAAATATTGAAAAGTACCCTAACTTTTCTTGGCCAATACATTTTTTTTTGATGCATAACTTTTTAAAATATTTAAACGTTTAATCTTATTTTGTGTGTGTACGCCTGAGTGTGTGGATGTGCACCATGTGTGTGTAGGATGCTTAACTTTTTATTATGTTTGTACTTTGCGCGCACGCGCGCGCGCACACACACACACACACACACTCACGTTTTACAGCACATGTGTGAAGGTCAGAGGACAACTTACAGGAATCCGTTTTTTCCTTCTGCCATAAGAGCTTCAGGATCAAATTCAGGCACAGGCGTGTTTACCTGCCGAGCCATCTCACTGGTCCCAGATATTTAATTTCCATGAAATAATGAAGCAAAGAATTATGCTTATGTGTTCTGAGTGGTGAACCTGCTGCCTCAACTCCTTAAGCTGAGCAGTGGCTGGTGGCTGAGTTGACTTTAAACCCTTTTCAAGGTTTTACGCTTCTTGCAATATCTTCATTTGAACAAGTAAATGGCATTCCCATTCAGTAGGAAAATTCTGTATGTGAAAGCACACACAAACACACACACACACACACACACACACACACACACTACACAAACACACACCACACACACAGAGTGTGCCCAAAAGAAAATAATACCTCTTTTCTGGTAAATATACTGATGGGCTTTTACAACCACTATTATATTTAATTATTATAAAACAATCCTTTCAAGATGTTACCGTCGGGTCTGGAGAGATGGCTCAGCAGTTAAGAGCACTGACTGCTCTTCCAAAGGTCCTGAGTTCAAATCCCAGCAACCACATGGTGGCTCACAACCATCCCTAATGAGATCTGATGCCCTCTTCGGGTGTGCCTGAAGACAGCTACAGTGTCCTTACATAGAATAATAAATAAATCTCAAAAAAGAAAAAAGACAAATAGAAAAAAAAATGCTACGGTCTCCACACTTTCCGGATGATGGAACTGGAGATCTGGTAACTGGTGACATCAGTTGTTCAGGCTCCCAGGACTGTGTACTTCATGTTCTGGGCAGTGAAACCCCAGCCACTGCAGCATGCATTACTTACTTATTTTGCTGTGAGAAAACACCATGACTAAAGCGACTCATGACAGAGTTTATTTCGCCTTAGGGTCCATCATGGCTGGGGAAGATTTCCAACCACACCCAGAAAACATAGGGAGCGAGCGGGGAGCAAGGTGAAGCTGTGAACATCCAAAGCCGGCTCCCAGTGCCATCGTTCCCCAGCGAGCCTGCACCTCCTAAAGGCTCTAAACCTCTCCAAACAGCTGGGGACCAAGCGTTCAAATACTTGAGTCTAGGGTGGGCATTTCTCGTTCAAACCATTGTGACCACAGGAGGCACTTCAGATAGCGTGTGCTTATATAGTAATCCTAAGAACCTCCCATCCCAATGCACTGGTAATATAGATACCACCAGTCCAAGCTCTGATATTTCTATGTATTTCAGTATATTTTGTGTGGTTTTTTTTAAGGTTTATTTATTATATCTAAGTACACTGTAGTCATCTTCAGACACACCCGAAGAGAGCATCAGATCTCATTACGGATGGTTGTGAGCCACCATTCGGTTGCTGGGATTTGAACTCAGGACCTTCGGAAGAGCATTTAGTGCTCTTAACCACTGAGCCATCTCTTCATCCCCCGATATTTTGTGTTTTTATCAGGGTGGTAGCTCACATTTGTAATTTCAGCACTGGAATGGCCAACCAAGGTAGGGGAGATTGGCATGAATTCCAGGCCATTATAGGCTACACTAATGAGGGCTTGTCTCAAAACATCAACCCTTCCCGTTCCCTTAAATAAAACCATTTAGCGTTATACTAAGATTTTACTTCACGTTTACTAAAGACAGAGCAGTTCTGAGATAGAGAAAAGGAGAGAAACATCTTCCTGTTTTCTTTAACCATCCCACTCTCCTCTTGGGTTTGGCCTAATAAGAGTGTAGGCAGCAGGCAGAGATGGTCCAGTCAATGGCCTCCAGCCACGGCAAGAACAATCCCTGAGGTTTGTCAGCCAGCTCTTCTAAACAGACCCACTGATTACAGCCGGCGCCAATAAAAAAAGGATTGAACAAAAATAAAGCTTCGGAATAAACAGAAACCATCACCCCAATCCAGATGGTCTTCATTCATAAGAGTAAATGGGTTCCAATCCAGCCTTTAGATCTAACATCCAGGAGGCAGGAAGTACTGAGAGAGAAATATGTTGAAGACACCACAAAGAAGCCATAAGACAAATCCAGAAGGCAGCCTGATTCTTTCAACACACAATGCCATTCCAAAAAAGGAAGAAGGGGCTTGAGAAGGAGGCTCTTCTAGGGTAAAAAAAAAAAAATATCTGCAATCAAATGGAATGCAGATTCTCTGATTGCCTCTAGGTCTAGGTAAGTCAGCTGCAAACAATGTTTTGGCATCACAGGGAAATCCGAGCCTGGGTTGATTATGAATTAGCAATTTTATTGACTTCATTTAGTTACATGTGAAAATGGTCTATGATAATGGAGGATAGTGTTCTTTAAAGACGAACTGTATCCTGGAATATTTAGAGGTGAAATGTATCTGACTTTAAACCTCTCTATAGTGAGATAAGCCCAGGTGCTAATGATCATTAAACACAGAAGCTAGGCTGTTTCCATAGACAAGTTTCACTGCCATACGTTTGAAAAAAAAAAAGTTTTAATCACAAAAAAAAAAAAATCAGCGACCAATCAAGAAAAAACAAAACAAAAACAAAAAATAAAAAAGAAAGAAAGAAAGAAAAAGAATGAAAGGTAGCTTCTCCTCCAGAAAAGAAGGGCTGATCTTATCTTCTTCCATAGGTCAAGTACTAGGTACCCTGGTTGGAGCCTGACGAGAGTCCCCAGAGTAGCCTTGGAGAGGTCACAGGCATTGGACCACCTGTGCACCTTGGCGGCCTGGCTCCAAGCACCTACTCAGTCTCTCTGCTCACACTGAATAACCGGTCACCCTTGCCACCACGAAGGATACAGGTTTTGACTCTCCGGGTGAGGGCGGGCCAATGTCAAGAACTGGGCCAAGCAATCCAGCGAGGTGGGAGAAAAGCCAAGTTCCTTCGGTTCACCGAACCCCTCGTGGCGAGAGGAGGAAATGAAGCCACAGGTCTTCCCAACAGGACCCACCTGTGATCGGGGAGCAGCGACGCCAGCCCAGACTAGGGGACCAGCCTCCAGTGCCCAGGCCGGTACCCTCACCTGCGGCCGGAAGCCGGGGCGGTGGCGGGGACCGCGCAGCATCTGGGACCCGTCAGCGGGCTCCGTGGAGCCGGAGGGTAGTGGCGGGGAGGCCTGGCGGCTCCGCGTCCCCGCGGGGGAAGTTTCTTGGCCCGGAAAGGTGCAATTGTGTGCAGCTATTCCTGGTATGTCAGGCCGCAGGCAGAAGGGGCGCCGCCTCCCGAGAGAGCCCGGGACTGGGAAGGCGGGTAGAGGCGGGAAGGATGCGGGCTGGGGCGCATCTCCCCGCCCAGATAATTCTGACCAGAGAGGTGGCTGCAAGGACCCCGGCAAGGGGCAAGGACGGAAGCTGGGACCCGCCCGTACGGGGTGGGGCGGGGTGGGCGGGGCTACCGTCGAGGGCGGTGACAGCGCTTGCGACTTTTGAAGTTCCCAGGAGTCCCGGCTCCCTCTGCACACCGCTTCCAGTTGCCTCTTCATCTCCTCCAGCTCCGGTCAGTCTGGTCTTGAACCGATTTCTGGAGTTTCGAGAAAGCAACTCCTGCAAGTTCTACTAGGTTCCTGAACTTACAGTGCACATCTACAAACAGAGGGGGACGCGTGGGAGCTCTGGGTCCCGGCGCGCACCCACCGAGCAGCTTTCTCCCTCTCTTGCCCTAGTCATGGAAGGGATGGACGACGCCGAGACCGATTGCTCTGTTGCATTTGCGGAGGCTCAGAGATGGGTGGAGGTGAGTGTCTTTTACAGCTCTTTGCAGATGAATTTGCACTTTCCCTGTTGGAATCTTCTTGGGTTTCCAGTCAATCTGAGCTTACGTCCGGTGACCTAGGCTGAGTAAAGAGGCAATTTTGGGTACTGTGCAAATTTCCTCTTTCCAGACTCCCGATGCCTAGCCCTCCTCAGACTTTCTTGCAGATCTCCCAGCGCGCGTCCACTAGGTTTGGTTACTGCTCTTCCCAGAGGTCTCCGTGAAGGCACTTCCTAAAAAGCGGGACACAGAGCTAGGTTGAGGACCTTGGGTGCATTTCTTTGGAATGCAGATGCCTATCAGGCACCTGGATAGCCAGTGTATTCAGTATGGAGTGTGAGCCTAGAGAGTTGGGGGCCCGTCATCCTTCCCTCTCCCCCTCTCTTCCTTTCGAGTTGAGAAACTCAAATACCCTAGGCTCCTTTACAGACGGCGGCTTGTTATTCTTCCAGCTGTGCCTCCCAGTCAAGATCTTTTGTTCCTTTTATTCTAGTGAAGGGGAGATAGTCTCTACACGGTCGCCTTCGGACCAGCCTGTTTTATTCCGTTGTTGACTACCTGGGAGGTAGGGTGTGCATATGTGTGCTTGTGATTGAACTCAAGGCACCTGGGCTCTAGTACCGAGTTACAACTCTACATCATAAGGTGACTTTCCGGATGGGTTAAAAGACTCCTTCCCAAAGTGGGACTCAGAACGACTGCTTGTTATAAAATTGTTGCCCGCACCAGCATTGACGTCATTTTGGAGTTATTGGCACCACATGCTGCTTTATCCAACAGCTAGGGAATTTAATTCAGGGCCTCGGGCATGCTAGATAAGAGCGAACTACTCCTGAATCACACCTGCAGCCCCTGGATATATCTAATAATTCAAATTAGGCTACCAAGAATATAAGGGAAGCTATTTTTTTTAAAAGACATTTTATGTTTTAAAGAAACACGTATAGGGTCTCATTAACTTGAGGACCTGCATTTGGGTCCCTAGCACCCATGGGAAAAAAAAGGCAGGACAGGCAGGGCTGCTGAGGCAGAAGTATCCAGTGTGACTGAGCCAAAATGGTGACATCCAAGAATACACCTCCACCCCCATCGGAATCCACACCCATATCCATACATCCAAACACACACACACTTAAAAACATCATGTAATTATGAGGAAAAAAATAAAATTATTAAATGTTAAATGTTACTCTTCTGTTTAGTAAGAAGGCAGGAGATGCGAGTGACCTCACTTTCTAGATGGTAGAAATGTCTCAGACGTTAGCTTTTGGTGCCTTTATAGGCTGAAACTTTGAGCTGTGCCAAGGTGACTTGGAGAGATGAGAGGGAGGGTATGGAAGGCCTGGGAGAAGTTACAAACACTGTATTCAGAAATGAGAGTGGAAAAATCCCAGCAATGGAGTTAAGAGAAGTAACTTTGCTCGTTCATAAACCTGGAAAGGTCAAGGCTTCACCTGTAATTTTCCGTTAGTAGTGTCTGCTCTGCATGCTTTTAGAAAGCAAGCTGAATTTACCATTCTCTTTTTCATAGTGTGGGGGATTGAAGGGGTACAGGGCCACTTCCATTCACACTGGCCTTCTGGGTGGTATTGGCACTTTTGGGGCATTCACACCTCCTGGGTGGTGTTGGTATTTGCAAGACTTGTTTCTGAAACTGTTCATATCGTTCTTTTCTTACCCACTGGTTAGTATCCGGATCTTAAGAAAGTCAGTACTACGTGTATGTCTTAGCATGCTTACAATTGTGTAAGAGTTCTATGAACTCCTTACAAGTGTTATGGTATATAAAAGATAATCATTATGTGTGTGCTTCTTCCCCCTCAGTCCCAGTCTCTGGAAAGACTTAGCAGCAATGGTTTGACAACTTGGTATGTTCCTTATTTATGAAGAATACCCAGTTTCTGAAGTTACTGTCAGATTCCTTTAATATAGTTACAGAAATTAAAATTAACTTCTTTCACTCCTCACACTAGTTGGACCACTGTTAAGTGTTTTTGAAGGTATTTGAATGTGTTTGTATTCATATTTATTTGTTTATTCATTTATTTATTTTGAGACATGGTAGCCCTAGGTATCCTGGAACTCACTATGTAGACCAGGCTGGCTTTGAACTCTTGGAGATCGCCTATTCCGGTTCTAGAGTGCTGGGACTAAAGGTGTGCAGCACCATGCCTGGCCTCATATTTCTATTTAAAATTTTTATCATCTATTCTTTAGGAGGACTATGGGCATTTGAAGTCATGCTAGTTGGTTCTCTTGTTAGGGATTTTTTTGTTTTTGTTTTTGTTTTTCTGACTAAGGCACATATTTAAGATATTCCTCTGCCCAAAGAAGCAGAGTATCTGACTTTCATTGCCACGACCTATTGCTTTCCAGAACCCTTAGTTTGAAGATAAAGTGTTAATTTCAAGGTATTTTCTGAAGCATTCTGGACCATAAATGAGATCGTATCCTACAGTTCTCTTGTTTGTTAATATTCTCCACTTTGTTCTTTCTGTGGGTTTCCTCTATGTGGCTTCTGATTCATTTATCTCGTGTATACAGGTATGAACATGTGCTATAACCTGTAGTATTGTTTAGAATATAGTCTGCTGTTTAAACCTTCACCTAAAGTTTTATATGGAACTGTATTTTTCTACTGTGGTGTTACTGGGGACTGACAATAGCCACCTTACTTATGATGTAGGTTCTCTTCCACTGAGCTACCTGCCCCACCCCTTCAGCTGCAGTTTTGACTCTCCCAAGGTCAAGAAAGTCCAATAACCTTGTAAAACTTTAAATGATGACCAGACTCCACGTCAGTATGAACTTCCCATTTCCACTTCTTACCTGCGACTACAAAGGCACAATGTGTTATTCTTCAAATAAAAATGAAAGTTATTAAAGTTTATTTTGGGGGGATTTGTGGAGCAAGTGACATGTGAGGACTCTTGTCACTCTGTCGATTTCTCTTTTGCTTCATTTGAAAGTATACTTAGATCCTTGTTGGTTTTTTTTGTTTTGTTTTGTTTTGTTTTTCGAGACAGGGTTTCTCTGTGTAGCCCTGGCTGTCCTGGAACTCACTTTGTAGACCAGGCTGTCCTCGAACTCAGAAATCCTCCTGCCTCTGCCTCCCAAGTGCTGGGATTAAAGGCGTGCGCCACCACCGCCCGGCTTATACTTAGATCCTTAAGAAGAAAAGGAAGATATTAAGCAGGTTTGTCCACCCGGGAATTAATTCTGCAGTAGAAAAAAAAAATGTAGAACTGGATCCCTTTAAAATATTGCAGCAGAATGACATCAGATGATTATCTAGGTGGAAATGTTGTTTGGAATATTAATAATGTAGCAGGGCTAGTTTATGATTAAACATTGGTTTAAAACAGCATGAGCAGCGGTTTGCAGGCAAAGCCCTCCTAGCAAGGTCATAGAGTAGATGATGGAGCGGTTGAAAACACCGCCCAGACTCACTAATTTTAGTTCGCTTCTGCTGTACCTTTTAATTTCCTATACCTAATAGTTTCCTCTGTCTGCTTAGGGACAAACCCTTAACTTACACAGATAAAGTACTGATGAGATGAAATACCAGGGATGCTATACACAGCTTGATCACTGGGTTCCAGTCTGTGAGTTCTTTTTGCTCTCTAGGCATGCGACTTAAGCAGAGCTGTGTTTATGGCTGGCACTGAATAGGCTCACTTGATTGGCTGCTTCCCTGCTCCGCCCCCACCCGCCCCCCCCCCCCCCCCCCCCCCCCCCCGCCTTCCTGCTATCTCCTGGTTTGAGTCTTTGAGTATCACTATCATCCTGTGAAAGCACCGAAGGGTGCCAGCCTGAATACACTGCCAAGTCTGGCACCAGAATAAGAGTCCTGGATCTTTGTTTACTTCCCATTGATCTGGTCCTCCACCTGTCCCAAGTTTTACCCTTCGAAGATGTTCTTTCACTAGGCCTGTTTGCCTCTGTGCTGAAGGAATTTAGAAATTTAAAGAATCCTTTGGTTTTAAACAATTGTGCCTTCTGGGTCCACCACTGGTATAAGCACAATTCTACCCCTCGTTCTCTCTAAACTGTATTCTTTCTAACCATGGCTGTGGACCACAGGTCTGTAAGATACTGAATGTTCACTGAACATCAGTGTAGTCTAGAGGGCGAAACTACACTCTTGGATGTGTGCTGTTGCTTTTGAAATGCAGAGTGACAAATATTCATTTGAAAATGTTTCTAAATTCTGAGAAGTATATTTCATAATACATGTAACTTTTTCTTTCCTTCCTCCCTCCCTCCCTCCCTTTCTTCCTCCCTCCCTCCCTCCCTTTCTTCCTCCCTCCCTCTCTCCCTTCACTACTTTTTCTCCTCCCCCTCCCCCTCCTCGTCCTCCTCCCCCTTCCCCTCCTCTTCTTCCTCCTCCTCCTCCCATTTTGTTTTCTTTTTAGGATAGGGTTTCTCTGTGCAGCCCTCACTCTGTAGACCAGGCTGGTCCTGAACACACAGACTGACCTCCAAGTGCTGGGATTAAAGGCATGCGCCACCGCCACCTGGCAATACATTGGCAATTCACTTGCCAAGTTGAGCTGTAAAGTTTTTTGGTAGAGTAAACTTAATGAGATATGTAAGTAGAGTATATTTGTAACAAATAGCTGTGTCTCGGTCAGTCACAAGCAACCTACTGTTCAAGTCATGTTCAGATAAGACAAATGTCAGGTATAACCAGTGGGGCTGTAGCTGTTCTTCAGTTCCATTTCCTACGTTATTTCCTTTCACTGTCTACAAATATACATAAGTACTCACAGTTGGTGGAACAGGTCCCACTTCTTTTGGTCTATATGGGTTACCATAAAAATCACTTAACAATCCGTTTGTCACTGCTCAGTCAGGGCACCTAAGTATAGGTCCTAGATCACAACCACCTATAACTCTAGCTCCAGGGGACCCAATACACTTCTCTGGCCACCTGTGTGACAATGGACATGCCTCCCACCCCATGCACACATGCACACACAAACACATGTACACATACACACATGCATACACACATTAAAAAGATTGCATACATACACATACACACATACACATATATACACACATGCCCACACATTAAAAAAGAATGTATACATGCACATACATGCATGCACACATGCATACACACACATATGCACATGCACATACACATTAAAAAGGCACACACTATATACACATGAACACACATATATACATGCACACATATACACATGCATGCATACATTAAAAAGGGTGCACACACATACACGTATACACGCATATATTAAAAAGAATGTACACACATACACACATGCATACATATATACACATATACACATTAAAAGAATACACACATGTATACACACATGCATATACACTAAAAAGAAAAAGTCATATAGGCAGTTCTTATACTAGCTGTTTTATAGAAATTTTCTCCAACTTTAATCTGATCTTAATAATTCCTTATTTTCTGGGAAGTCATATGAAAATTATTTATTTTCATTTTTATAAATGTGTTTAGTGAAACAGTTTTAAAGGCACCAATCCTTACCATGTCATTCATTGTCCTCTGCCCTACTTATTTATCTTTTTTTTCCTGGTCATTTTCTTCCTAACTACTTATGCAGTTTTCTCCTATCAAGCCCATGGCGTTTGTGCAGTTAAAGGAGATAGGAACTGAAAAGCACTTGTGCTCTCTAAGAATGGCTGTGTCTCCCTCTGCATACAGTACAGTTCCTTCCATATTGGCAGCTATGGGCCACCCCGTTACTGAGGATTTCCTTGTTTCTTCATACTTAGGCTAGATCACCCTTCTGTGAAGTCTCTTCAGTTAGACTTCACTTCTGCCATCTCTTCCGTTTTTCATGTTGATCGCTCCTCTTCTTATTGTTTGGTACAATTGGATCTGTTTTTCCATCAGAGACAAGCCGCCGAGTGCACGGAAGTGTTCTTCCCTTGAGTCTTTGGCATGATGCCTGGCAATGCTTGCTGAACACAGGCGTAATACTGAGACTACAACTGTAACAGATTTAAAATGCCAAGCTTTAGTGATCAGAACTCACTTCTCCCATCAGCGAGTTGTGTAGAATCTGTTGCAGCCATTCTATGAGGGCTCGTTGTAGGCCTGGATTCCATCTGAGTGTCTGTGTGTCTAAGTTGTGGATTCATTCAACATGTCTTCTTGGCCCGCCCCTGCTCCACATCTCAGACACATTACTCTGCTTTCTGTCTTCTGCTTATAGTTTCTTTCTGAGAGCCTTACACTAAATTATCCAGGAAACATGTACTAGATACCTACTGTATGCCTGGCAACAGCCATTGTGATTATTTCAGTCGATAAGTCTAGTAGTTCCTTCCCTGAACCTTTCCAGAGAGGCATGCCACATGAGACATGGTAATTGACAGCACGCCCAGGTCACTGCTATAAAGCCATGTGCACAGTGTGTGATGGCACTAAGGGGCAGCCCAAGTGGGCCTACTGAGTCTGACAGGGCAGCCTTTGAGACCCTAATACAGTGGTCTATTGGGCTAGGGCGTGGCTGCTTTTAAACACAGGAGCTTTGCAAACAGTGTGACTTCAGGGCGTGTCTTATAGCAGAATGTTCTTTCTGAGAAAATGTTGTATACACAGAGAAACACATAGATTTTGAGTGCACACCTGTGGGAGCTGTGTAATGCATCTGGAGCACATCAGTCAAGGGACAGAGTGTGTGCCTTTCCTACTCAAGAAAGTTCCAGAAGTGCCCAGTGGACTCTCTAGTGAGCTGTCTGTCATTGAGGACTTCGAGCTGCATAGATTTCTGTTTGACTAGCCAAGAAATATTCTAATTGTATTTCCCCCTCTCCCTCTCCTTTGTTGTGTGACATTACATTCTGTCTAGAACAAAGTTTGACAAATAAAAAAGGCTCCTAGAAGCCAGGTGGTAGTGGTGGTGCATGCTTTTAATCTCAGCGCTTAGGCAGAGGCAGGCGGATCTCGGTGAGTTTGAGGTCAGCCTGACCTACAGAGCAAGTTCCAGAACAGCAGGTTACCCAGAAAGCCTGACTCTGGGAAAACAAAAATAAAACAAACAAATAACAAACACAAGCAAACAGCAAAAGCTCCTAGGAAAGATGGGGGAGGTGCCAGGCCAGGAATTCCTAAAATTCTTTGTCGGGAAGGGAACAGATTCTCAAATAGGAACCAGGGCAGCAGTGTTACCAGAATAGCCTGACTCCAGGAAGCCAAGTTCTGAGGAACTGGGAGGGTCCCAGCACTTCTGTCCTTCTGGATTCTTCTCTGGAGGACTAAAATCTAGAAGCGGATGTGCTCATAAAGTAATAGAAAGGACAGCCTCTACCTTCGATGTAACTATCACCTGGAGGGTGGACCCCTTGGGTCAAAAGGTGGTGAGCGCCAGCTGGAGGTGAATTTGCTACCCACAGCAGGATTCGGACACTTTGGTCAAGGGTAGAAGTCAGTGTTGGCTTCTTTCCTCTAAATAAGCAGATGAGCCCCTTTTCTTAGGATGCTCGTTATCTTAACCATTTATGTCATAGTTGACTCCCTGGGTTTTCTCCAGTGAGGAAGATGAAGCCAAGACAAGGGGAGTTACCTCATTTCAGTGACGTTATAGAAGGCTAACCTGAATCACAGCTGGTGGCGAATCTTCAGCCATTGGTAAAGCAAGGATATCCTCACATCTGTCTGTTCCTAAGCCAAGTGAGGCATTGTCCTTTCCAGTGTATGTGGCAGGGCTTAGATCAGCTGCTCAGTGAGCTCTGATACTCCTTGTACATCCTCCTCCCCTGGATACCCAAAGCACGTTCAGACTTGACATGTCAGTGTTGTCGTCTTGCCCTACAAGTTCTGGACAGACAGATCTCAAATGTTTGATGAATGAATGTTTGCGTCCAGTCAGAGGCTGGCTTATTTAATTGTTGTTTTTAGATCTTAAGCCTGTTACCTATCTAGAGTGTGTCGGAGCCTGGAAGAAATGATAAATTAGGGCTAGTCGTGCTTACTCTCCAGTTTCCGAAGGTAATTATTGGGTGTGCTTCTGTAAGAACATGTTTGATGTGCTGAAGCTTAATAAGGGTAATAGCTGTCATATCTGCGAAACAGCGAGCCAGAGTTACTCAGCCACTCGGCTCCTTTGCTAAAGAGATGAATCTATCAGGAAGCCCAGAGATGAGTCACAGCAGTCAAACTGACAACCTTTTCAAAGATTATACAATACCACAGACAGCATCTCAGAAGACTGGCTCTCATCCTGCACACAGCATGTTCAACCCAGGACTTAGGGGGTCTCTTGATAATGGTGCATAGAACCAGGGTGTTATCTTCATCTTCAAGCACTATAGAGAAGGAAGAGCTTAGAAAAGTCCTGATTAGGATTAGTGGGCAGAGTTTGTAGAAGTTTGCTGGTCACAGTGAGATAGGTTGAGGGCCATCACAGCATGTAGCACTAATTGTCACTGGCAGGGACACCTCCCCTTACTCATGTGTGTGCAAGTTGTGTACAAGAGTGTAGATGACAGTGGAGACCAGAAGAGAACACCAGATCTGGAGTGGGAAGGAGTTGTGAGCAGATCACATGGATGCTGGCAACTGAACTAGGGTCTTTTGCAGGAACAGTACTCATTCTTAACTGCCCAAAAGGAGAGTGTATAACTCTGTCTGTCTGTCTGTCTGTCTGCCCGTCTGTCTGCTTTGACAGTTTCCTACATGTGTCTAAGGTATTTCGGTTGTTACTCTCTTACCCTGTCACCCTTTTCCTGCCACTGAAACTCTCCTTTCCAACAAACACCCACCTATTTTGATGTTTTTACAAAACCCAAATACTTGTTTATTGATTTTATGTATATGTGCATATGCATGCACGTGTGTGCATATGCACATGCGTGTTTGTATGTGAGGCATGTATGGGTTCCTGTGTGTATATGTGTGCACATGTGTGTTAGTGTGTAAATGTGTCCATGCACGTGAGTGTATGTGTGTCCATGTGTGCATATGCATGTGCATGCATTTGTGTGCATGTGTGTTAGTATGTACTTCTCTGTGTGTGCACAACTGTGTCTTGATGTGCATGTGGAAGTGAGGACAGATTTCAGGAGACAGTTCTTTCTGACAGGTGGGTTCTACGGATTGAGTTCAGGTTGTCAGGCTTAGTGACAGGCAGCTCTACCTGTTTAACAATCTGGTTCATCCTTTCGTGTGTGTGTGCATGTGTGCATGTGCGTTTGTGTGTGTGTGTGTATGAGAGAGAGACAGAGACAGAGAC
Organism: Tokudaia tokunoshimensis; assembly: GCA_036184795.1. Classification (NCBI taxonomy): domain Eukaryota; kingdom Metazoa; phylum Chordata; class Mammalia; order Rodentia; family Muridae; genus Tokudaia; species Tokudaia tokunoshimensis. The sequence goes on along the minus strand of BTHU01000011.1, from coordinate 23,672,884 downwards.
AGACAGACAGACAGACAATAGTCTTGGGAACATTTTTATATGGTGACATTGAATTCTCCTTTGAGTTAGCATATGATATTAAATCATATCTAAGGAATATATCTGATAAGAAATCTCATAAATGTCTTGGCATATAACCTACATTTATGTATCTTATATGTTGGTAGTTGATCATGCTTCAAATTTTACAGCTGTTTCCAACCTCATAGTAAACTTTGGCTTTGTAATTTTTTTTTTCTCATGAGAGCTTAAAGTTTTATTTCACATAAAAAAGAAGGAAAGGAAAACAAAAAGAGTAGACCTGGTGTCTTTACTTTTTGACTTAGTGTCTGATCAGTTTCTTGATGGGGAGAAACCTTTCAGTTTATGAGAACCATCCCGTCAGGTTTCATTGGTGCTGGGCAGGCACCTACCCTCTGTGCATGCTACATTCCAGCTCTAAATCCCAGCTTTGAAAGCAAAGGGTCCAGGGCCCCACATGATCCATTCACCTCTTCCTGCCTCATTCCTTCCAGTCTCCTCCATAGGCTCTTCCTACTCTTCCCCAAATGCGAAAAGAAGGTTTTTAGCTTAACGTCTATTTCTTCTGGAGGACACCTGGCTCTCTAGGTGTCTGTTATGTTCTCATACCTTCCTTTACTCTATGTTCATGACTCTTGCCAGGACTTGGTTTTGCACTCTATATGTGTTTGTTAGTCTCTAGAACATCAATGTGTTATGTATAAGGGACACATTTCTCTTTCAAGCTCCAAATAGTGCTAGGTATTTAATATGTACTCAATAAGTATTTTCTGGGCAAGCAAGTAGATTAAAGAATGCATGCCTTTTAATGTTTAATACTTGAAATCTTTGTAGCCTGTGATGTAACTGACTTCTTGGCTCTGCTTCACTCAACAGGAGAAGTTAACTTTGTCATGTTGGGATTTAGTTTTTTTTCTTCTCAGCTCAAGATTGAGCAAGTTCTAGGCATGCTTGTTAAAAAAGCAAGTTCAAACCATGAAAAATTGACTCTGCTCAGTCGATTCTAAACATGTCCCCAAAGAAACAAGCACGGTAAGGAAAACACTGAAGAAAATGTGCAGGGTGAAGGTGAGTCTTCTTAGCTGGCACCCTACATTGGGACAGACCATCAGCATGGGACCGTGGGAATCTGTTTATACAAAAGCTCTCACTGATTCCAGATTGTGTGATAGCAGCCTGTCTTAGTTACTTTTCTATTGCTGCAAACAGACACATGAGCAAATGCAACTTATAGAAGAGTTTATTGGGGCTTACAGTTCAGAGGGCGAGTCCATCGTGAGGAGTATGGCCGCAGGCAGGCAAGCATGGTGCTGGTGGAGCAGTACCTGAGAGCTTACATCCTTATCCACAAGTAGGAGGCAAAGTGGAGAAAGCTAACTGGAATGGCATGGGGTTTTGAGATTCCAAAGCTCCACCTTGCCCGGGACACCTCTTTAACAAGACCATACCTCCTAAGCCTTATCAAATAGTTTCTCCTACGGTGGACTAAGTATTCAAAATATATTAGCCTATGGGGGACCATTCTTATTCAAACCACCACACAGAGGAGCAGAGGATGCCTTCACTGTATTTAGAGATAAAAGAAATGATACCCTGCTTGGTGATTTATGCCTGCAATCCCAGTAATTAGGAAGTAGAGACAGAAAGATTGCAAGTTCAGTGCTACCTTGGGTCATATCTCAAGATTCCCTTTGAAAAGGGAAGTAATAAAATAATGAAACATTTGAGAGCAGCAAGCAGTCTCCCTCCTGTTCCAACATAGACTCCAGGACTCCCTGATTTTTCATAGTGCTACACTTTATATGCATTTTTAGACGAATTGTTCTGAAAGACTACACACAACCAAGCATGGATGATTTCAAAGGAGCTTTGTTCCTGAATGAAGGGAAGGGAAATCTGAATAAAGATCCTTCTCCAAGGCTGTGTTGGTACACACTGACTTTCTCTCATCTTGCCTTTTTATTATTCTTCCAAACTGTGAGGAAAATGAAAGGGTGCCTGCTATCACTATACCTTCTTTTTAAATAGGTGAGGAGAGAGGCTCAGAGATGTTGAGCTTCTTTCCAAAACCTCATATAGCACATGCTGGCAGAACTGGACTCTTAGCTGATAGAAGCAGTGTTTGACTTTAGCTTCACCTACTAGAAAGTTCAAGGCTCCCGTCTGCTTTGTTATTTTGCATTTTCCTCCTCTGTTCTTGCCCACCTGCTTTCTGGGTGTCTTTGGTAGCAGCACCTGTGGTGTTGACATGCATATATCCTGCCGTGTTATTGGCTGCTCCTGTATGTGCCGCTTATCTTGCTTAATTTTTTTTATTTCTCAACCTGAGCTAAATTTAAAAACAGAAAAACCCATCAGTTGTGGGAATGAAGATGTAGAACAGTTGGTAGAATGCTTGCCTAGCACACCTGTCCCCAGAGTGACATAAACTGCCCTCCGGAGGTGGAAGCAGGAAGATCAGAAGTTGAAGGCCATCTTTTGACTCTGTCGCTTCTGGGCCTGGGGTGAGTTGGAATGACGTGGTAGGAGTCGTGCAGCAGAGCAGAGCAGCTGGGATGGTGGTCGGGAAGGGGGCATCTATGATAAGATGCACACCTCAAGGGAACCCTGCACCCCCGATCTACCTCTTCCAGCCAAGACTCTAAGGTTTCCAAAACCTCCCCTCCCCGAATAAGTATCTCCAGGTGGACACCAAAGGGACATTTCCACATGCCTTTAATCCCAGCACTTGGGCGGCAGAGGCACGCAGATTTCTGAGTTCGAGGCCAGCCTGGTCTACAGAGTGAGTTTGAGGACAGTCAGGGCTATACAGAGAAACCCTGTCTCAAAAAGCCAAATTAAATAAATAAATAAATAAATAAAAATTAATTTAATTTTATTTTTTTATATGCATTGGTGTGAGTGTGTCAGATCTCTTGGAACTGGCTTTGTGAGCTGCCATATGGGTGCTAGGAAAATGCTGGGATTTCAGGTTGCTGCCATGCCTTTCTGACTTTGATGTGGGTTCTGGGGATATGAACCCTGGTTCTCACAGCAAACATTTTATCTACTGAGGTTTCCTCAGTCCAACTTCTTAAAGGTGCAATAAAATATCCATTTACCTTAAGGGTTTGAAGTCGGAAAAAATGAACAGTGCGAGAGCACTGCAGACGGATGCCGCTTTTGAATCTTCCTCTGCCTCCCCACCCTGGCTTCATTCTGACATGGTCCACTACCAGTTCTTTCTTGCTCCGTTTACTTACTCTTCTTGTTACTCTTATGATATGCATGATGAAAACCACCATATACATGACAAAAACCACTTAAGGAATTGCTCATTTTTGGCTACAGTGTGTCGTGGTGGCAGGAATGTGAGGTAGGTGGCTGGTTGCATTTCTTCTACAACCAGGAAGCAGAGAAAGATGAATGCTGGTTCGCAGCGCACCTTCTCCTTCTATAGGATCTTGGATCCCATGGAATAGTACTGCCTACCTTGAGAATGGGTCTTTCTCCTCCTTCTTCTCTTCCTCCTCTTCTTCCTCCTCCTTCCCCCTTCTTTTTTAAAGATTTAATTACTATGAATATTGTTCTGCCTACATGTATGCCTGTACACCAGAAGAGGGCACCAGATTTCATTTTAGATGGTTATAAGCTAACATGTAGTTGATGGGAATTAAACTCAGAGCAGCCAGTGCTCTTAACCTCTGAGTCATCTCTCCAGCCTCTTTCTCCTCTTCTTTCTCCTCTTCCTCCTCCTCTGGTTTTTCAAGACATGGTTCCTCTGGCTAGTCCAGACCATCCTGGAATTCATGTAGACCAGGCTGGCCTTGAACTCAAGAGATCTGTCTGTGTGCACCACACACACACACACACACACACACACACACACACACACACACACCTGGCCTCCCTTTGAAAGGTTTAACTCTTTCTGGACACACCTGGACACATATTTTAATAGTGATTTAAATTCAGTCAAGTTGAGAATTAAGATGATTGATAACAAGCTTGGAGAGACTTGGGTTTGATCCCAGCCAAAGTTCAAGGCCATCTTTTGCAAGATAAGCGGCACATACAGGTGGCTCATAATCATAGGTGACTTGAGTTGCCCTCTTCTAGCCTCCTTTTGTGCATGGTGCACAGACATACAATGCAGCCCAAACACTCATAAACAAATAAAAATCAATAAATCTGAAAAAAAATTTTTAAAGTGATCCATAAAACCCATTAACTGACTTATAAAAAAAATGTAAGGCTAGTTCACTTATAGGAGACTGTTTACAGAGGAGGAAATCAATTCCACATTTCTCTCTCTGGAAACGCTTTTATATGTTCTTACAGTTAGTGTTCCTTCCTTCTTAACTGGCATCAAGTATGATGAACTGGGTGTATACATTCACGCATTAAGCTTTTTTTCCAAATACATTATTTTTAATGTCTTTCTACAGGCATTTATATGTCTGTCTCAGCTATTCTTTGTCTTTTATGTGCCTTTTTCTTCCTCTGAGTTCCCTCTTATGTGCATGTATGCTTGAGACATTCACCCTGCTAATTCACCTCGTCTGCTGCATTCAGTCTGGGAAAGACAATTGCCAGTTCTTTTCCAAGAAGGATGCTTTATGATGGTCTTCTGAAAATGAGCCATTTTAGAAAAGAAGACACTTTTATAGCTCATGAAAAAAGGGAAGTCCTTTTTTTTTTTAGGTATTTTATTCAAAGGATAAAGTTTATACGACTGTCTGTCTTTAAGACAATTTGCAAGCATTTTTAGACTAGGAAAATGCTTGTCAGACCTGAAAGGTACAACTTGCCAAGTAGCTGATGCTTTTGAAATTTGGACTTAGGTCTGGTAGAAGAATGTGGTTGACAGCCACCCTGCCATTCACAGTAATCCTTTTTATGTAAGGAAATGACTCCTCTTGGCTTAATAATTTCCAGATGTTTTTCTGGCTCCTTGATGCCTGCCAAGTCACTTAAAATTCAGGTTTCCATATCCAGTTTGCTAACGGCAACCCTCACTTCTTAGGATGTCCAATGTGATGTTAAAATACTTTGTAACACTAAGCACTTTTGGGGAACTTGCAACTTAGGTGGGCTGTTGGGGGGCACAAACTTAACATGTGGCCAGTATCTCAGCATTTGGCCTATGACTAAAAGCCTGTCAAAGATCTCTAGCTTGGGGCATGTCCAAGCTTTAAAGGGCCCCAACTTGAAGAACCATGAGGAAGTCTTGCCAATGCCATAAAGAACTTTCCCAAAAGCCCATGCGATTTGTGAGGGAATCAGGAATGCTTCTAGTTGGATGTGTTACTGCTTTTTACAAGGTGCTTCCATTGTTTAGGGGTTGATGATATCAGGTGTCTCTCCTGCCATTTTTCAATGTTTCCATTTCTTAGACTTTTCCTTTATTATGATTGCCATTCCTGTAGTAGCGCCCAGTGATTTCTATAACATTTCCACCATTCCTGCATTATCTGTTGTACTGAGATGTTTTGTTTTCATTTTCCTTTCAACCTTGGTCTCTACGTTGCTTGCCTCTTTGAAGCATCTGGTGGTTTTGTCCCGTCTTTTCTTCTGTGTAGCCAGCCCAGCTCTTCATATGATGTTGCTCTAGAAGGACCAGCTTGGTCTCTCTCTGCTTTTGAGGCTTTCCTGGGAGTACTTGCAGTCCCAGCCTTGGCAGGATCTGCTCCCCTGCCCTACAGTGCAAATGCCACTCCACCCAGCCAGTCCCTCTGCTCCGTCCACCGTCTGTCTTTTAGAAGTTTCTGCACTTGTTCTCCTTTCTCAGCCTTGTTGTCCTTGTGTGTCAGTGTCTTGAGTTCCTGTGTGGTTGTTTGAGTCTTGAGGACCAATGAAGAGAAATATGAAGGGGGTTGATAGTGATGATTTGGAAGCAGAAGCTGATGTGTGTCTGCGTGCGTGCGTGAGTGTGTGTGTGTGTGTGCGTGCACGCGTGCACAAGTGTGTACCCTCCCCCTACATGAACACATGTGCTGATGGTATTACTGTCCTGCTGAGAACATTTCCTTAGCCCAGGAATTGGTCTTGTCAAACCTGTGTGTGTGTGTGTGGGGGGGGGGTGAAGTGCTCCTTCAAAAAAAAAAAAGAAGGTAATTAACATTTATTACATATATTGAATGCTAAGTCAGGCTGCTTCAAACACTATTCTGCGGCTATGAAAACTGGCAGTCACGTAGCAGTCACGTGGCCACGTCACCTGTCTCAGGAAGAAGCCTCCACTACAGCTGGATTCAGATACAGTTCGGTTTCCTCAGCATCATATGTGCCTCCAACGGTAACTCTCCTTAAATGAGATCGTTGTGCCCCTCCACTTACAATGGCCAACTACTTCTCTTTGCCTCAAGCTTCTTCAAAGGAGGTACCAAAGCAGTCAGCACAGAGCCTTCAGGAAATCACACAACAGGAGGTCAGGGCTTTGCAGGTCATATCTTTACTCCTGTGTTTTCATTGGGTGGGACGAGATTCAGTTCCTTAGATATGTTACTTCTAGATGGAAGAGATGCTGAGTACGCGAAAGAACGCTACCTGGACAGAGATGCCGACTGGGATGGATTTGACATTTTGTGGTTAAGCCAGATAAACTCTAGGTCTAAGACCATAGTCCAATAATTCGTTTTCTGTTACTCTGGTAAAGTTAGACCTCAATTCTGGAACCACAATCCACAGATCAGGAATCACTAGCCATTATAATAAAGATTAGAAGTGCTTATATCAGTATCAACTTAGTAAAGATTCCTAATCACGTAATGCATAACTGATCTTAGAGTTAGAAAATAAAATACACTGGGCCGTGTTGGCCCATGACTTTAGTCAGTCCATGACTTGGGATTCAGAGGCTGGCAGATCTCTGAGTTCTAGGCCAGCCTGGTCTACAGAGAGAGTTCCAGGAGAGAAAAGGATCCAAGGTTACCCTGTCTTGAACAACAAACAAACAAACAAACAATAAATTAATAGAAAAGAAAAGCAGACAATAAATCACTAAATTGCATTTGTCTTTTTCTTCATAGCAGTGGTGAGTAGTGTTCTCCCATGGAGAACAAAGTTAAATTATAAACTAGCAACAAATTGGTTTATTTTTCTTATTAAAAAAAAAAAGTCCTTTTCTTCATCATCACTAGACTCTATCCTCTGAGCTCTCACCAAATAAGAAACTTGGGGAATATATCAGAAGTCTTGCAGGAAACAGATGACAATTCCCAAGGTTCCCATGAAGTCTCTCTAGAGCTTGAGTGTGCAGTGTAAAGGTAGAGATTCCTCGTGTGCATGAAGTCCTGCATGGGAACCCTAACTCCAACCACTAACCAGCCAACCAACCAACCACATAAATAAAGTTACAGGGGGAGGAAGGAAGACGGAGGGACGGAGAAACTTTAAAGAAAGGTAGCTTTAATAAACGGATAGGAAGAAATAGGGGAGTAACAAGGGACCTAAAGGGTGCGACCGGGGTGAGGGAGCCATCTCACTGACCGGCTGAGTATGGGAAAGAGGGGCTGCTGCTGAAACTGGTCAACCAGAGCTTGGTTCTGTGAAGCCAGGGTGCTGACTCTTGGTCCCTGTTTTCCACACGCTGTTGGGAAATAGTCCCATAGTGCTACTTCCCTGATACCCAAAGACTACATGGAACTATGGGATCAGGCAGGTGCTGGGCTTGGATTTGATATTGAGAGAGGAAGTATGTGTGTATGTGTGTGTATATATATATATATATATGTGTGTGTGTGTGTGTGTGTGTGTCCATGTATGTATGTCTCTTCCTCTGTATGTATGTATGTGTGTGTGTCTGTATGTTGATTTTATTGTTGGGGATAGAATCAAGGGCCTGGTGCATGCTAAGCAAGTGCTTTACGTCTGAGCTACATCTTTTTTTTTTTTTTTAAAGATTTATTTATTTATTCTATGTAAGTACATTGTAGTTGTCTTCAGACACTCCAGAAGAGGGCGTCAAATCTCTTTACGGATGGTTGTGAGCCACCATGTGGTTGCTGGGATTTGAACTCAGGACCTGTGGAAGAGCAGTTGGTGCTCTTAATGGCTGAGTCATCTCTCCAGACCCACTGAGCTACATCTTAGCCTGGAATTTTATACTGAGTACACTACAACATCCCATTGTACTTAAAAAACACTTTAGACCTTTTGTAGGTGGGCTGTATTGTCTGAGGACCAGAGAGATGGTTCAGTAGGTAAAGTCACTTGCTGCTAAGCTTGAAGACCTGAGTTAAATCTCCTGGACCCACATGGTGGAAGGAGAAACCTCCTCCCACAAGCTGTCCTCTGACTTTTACATGTATGTCATGGTACATGTGCGTGTGTGCGCACACACACACATATACACACAAATGAGGAAATTAAGTGCAGTAAAAATGAATGACTATATTATCTTACTTTTGCCAGTTTCTATCCAACTATAAAATTTGCTATTTACCCTTGAAATCATCTTAAAAATTAGCAACTTTCAGTATATACAAAGGTGTCTAATTTCAAAATGTGGGACTGTAACATTTTCTCTTGAGGGATGGTTTTGGAATGGATGCCTGCCTTGTGTTGCTGAGGGGTTGCCATGGCTGTGGTTTCTGTGATGCCATGTTTAGCCTGTGGTCAGTGGACTATAGAAGGGTTAGAGTTAGAACTAGTGGAGAGAAGCCAGGTTCCCGTTTTTCCTATAAACTGTGTGGCTCTTGGAAGATTCCATCAACCCGGTTGGGTGTGAAAAGATTTGTTTCAGAGATGGGCACCGGTAGCTTCTACCCTGTAGCAGTGCCAGACTTCAGGATCCTTCATTTCCCCTGCCTTGCACAGTGAGTCAGGACAGCTGTGATGAGCCAGTATCACTCTGTAACACTGTCACTGATCTGCGTTCCTCCAAACGGTGTGTTGAACTTTTAACTTCCAATCTTTTCAGAATGCGACCGGTTTGGAAATAGTCTTCTTAGCAGTAATCAAGTGATAGCGAGGCCATTCGTGTGGAAATTGACTGATTTCCTCATGCAGAGATTAACTTTGGGTGTAATGACGGTCACATAGTCACACATTGTATTAGTCAGGGAATGTTGTAGAGTCACAGAACATATGGGTAGTCTCTATATAGTTAGGGAATTTGTCAATGACTTACAACTCCCCAACAATAGTCAGCAGTGCTTGTGGATGAAGTCCAAGGATCTAGCAGTTGCTCAGTCCCACGAGGCAGGCCAGGAAAAGCCAAAGTGAATCTTCCTTCTTCCAATGTCCTTATATAGGTCTCCAACAGAGGGTGTGGCCCAGATTAAAGGCATGTGCCACCACGCCTTTAATCCCAGATGACCTTGAACTCAGAGATCTCCTAATCTTAATCTGGAACTCATAGTCATTATGCTTCAAGATCTCCATGTCAAGATCCAGGCCAGAAACTTGTTCTCTGAGCCTCCAGATTAGGATTATAGGTGAGCCTTCCAATTCTTGATTAGTTTATTCCATATTTAGTCAAGTTGGCAACCAGGAATAGCCACTACACACATGGTCCTGCAGACACAGTTTAGACTCCTAGGCTCGGGCACAGTGTGACAACTTTCAGGGAGTCCAAGTTGCTTGCTTGTGCTGTGTTAACAGCCTTAGCCAACTAACTTCCTTACCATCACCCATATTATCTGATACGATGCTTTTTTTTTTCTGGCTAATTCTGTGGGTCTGAAATAGTTTGTGCATGTGTGTGCAATGTGGACTCTTGTGTGTTTGGGTGACGTCAGCACTTGTGTTAGTGGTCTGGCAAAGGAACAGTTAAAGCATTGGTTGCTCTCACATTCCTACAGGCTTTGAACTATACAAACTTGTATTTTATGGTCCATATCCCTGCCAGGCAGAAGAGAGAAAGAGTACCACCCCACACAGTGAATCAGATGCCCTGTAAGGAGTGACACAGCCTCTTTCCAGGCCTGTCTCATGGTATTGCAACAGGCGTTTATTTCTCTGATTAAAGAAAAAGCTGAGTATCTCTTTATACACCTCCTTGTGTTTCTCCTCATATCCGTGTCCCACTGGATACTAGATTTCTTACACAGCATATAGGTTGTCTTTTAAGTTTTATTTAATGTGTATGAGTATTTTGCCTGTATGTCTATATGTGTAACACATATATGCCTGTTGCCAGAGAAGGAAAAGATGCGGTAGATTCCCTGAGATTGGAGTTAAGGATGGGTGTGGGTAATCAGTGGGTGTGGGTAGCCAGTGATTGGAGTTAAGGATGGGTGTGGGTAGCCAGTGCTCTCAACTAACTGCTGGCCCGTCCCTCTAGTCCCTTCCGTAGCATAAACTTTTAGCTATAATCTTTTGTTATACTTAGATGTTTGAAATATCTTTGGAATGCCTTCATTTATACTTTTTAATTCTATTTAGTTTCTTCTTTTGATCAGTGAAACCTCACTTTGAAGTCGTAGTCATCTGACCTTTTTCTGGTTACCAATGTCATAAGAGCATTTTTCCTTTTGATACCTTTATATTTAATGTTCCTGTTAAAGTAACGGAACTGTTTGCCTGTGGAATGAAAGCCAGCTTTGTTCACTGGTGTCTCCAGTGTTCCTGGCACCGTGCACCCAATCTGTTCTTTCCTGCTTTCCTATTTCCAAAGACTGTGTCCTGGTCCATATGGACACGGTCCTGCTTTTGTCTCTCTGTTGCTCACTTAGAGGCAAGTGGAATATCAGATGCTATAAATATCGTCAGTTTTTTCGGAAATTGATTTAGCTCTTTTGTAAGTATGTTTTTTTTTTTTTAATTTCTTGCATCTCAATCCTATAGGCCTTTTGTTTCCTACCATATTGCATTCTAAAATAGAGAAGATTACATATATTATTTTTATTAATTATATTATAAAATATAAAATTTTATTAATTTTATTTTATGTGCATGAGCATCTTGGCTGCATGTGTGCCTGGTGTACATAGATGAAGAGGCAGTCAGAGCCTCGGGAACAGGGAGTACTTACGGTTATGGCTTCCGGGTAGGTGCTGAGAACTGCATCAGGGTCCTCTGCAAGAACAGCAAATGCTCTTAGCTACTGAGGCATCTCTCTAGCCTCATCTAGTAGAAACTTTTAAGTTAAGCCTTACTCTTTTAGGTTGGCATGCGAAGCAGTGAATTTCGTTCTGACATCTTCACGCGTATGCGCGGTTAGGTGTCTTTGTTCTAATTTATCCTTTAGTTTGCTTTAATTACCCCTCCTCTTTTAAGACCAGGTTTTACTGTTGTAGGCCACAGGGGCCTCAAACTCCAGCTCTTCCTTTCTCCACATGCTAAAGTTATAGATGTGTGCCTGGCTTTAAATTTGTGATTTTTTCCCCCCCATTTCTGGAAAGCTTTTTGAATAATCCTGCCAGTATCTTTTTAAAATCTCTTGACTTTCTAGACCAACTTGGGGAGAGCTGACATCCATACAATGTTTTATCACATCTGTGAACATGGTATGTTTCCTTAGTTTTCACGTTTTGTAAAACATTTCCTTAATATTTAAAAAAATATTAAGGTTAAATCTTTTGCTTGTTTGTTTATTTATTTATTTATGCCGGTGGTAAGGATTGAACCCAGTGCCTTACCCATACTAGGCAGATAATTCTGTCACTGAGCTGTATCCCCAACCCTAATGGTGTCTCTTTTATTTCAGCATAAAAAGTGCTATTGAGAACTTCTCTTCTATTACGGAATTCAATTCTCCAATTGGGTAATTAGTTCTAATTGAGAATGATGGTTTTTTTTCTCTGTATAACCAGTATTTCTCTAGATAATCATTGAATTGCCTTTCTTCCAGCTAATCATGTTTTCTTGTCTTATCCGTTTGCCAGGATCTCCAGTTAATGTGGCGTCTCTGACTTGTGTCTGTATAAATACAAATGAACCAAAGGCTTCTGTTTCCAGTTATGTTGTGCTAGGCTATAGTTTTACTATTAGTGTTTTTAAAGGAAATTTGCGGGCACTTTCTTATAGTCTTGGTTTTGAGAGTATTTACCACAATTAGATATTGAACTATATACCACACTAACTTTTGGTTTATTAAAATGGCTTGAATTCTTTTTCTCTAAGCGATAAATGTCGTGACATATACTGACAGATGCTTTAATGTTAAGGTGACCTTTTCTAGCATAAAACCCTTTGTCATTATGAATTTTAGATATATGCTTTTAACTTTTACTGATATTTTTCTGATGTTTTTCTCATTCATATTCACTAAAATTTCCCTGTACTTTTGGGGAGATTGTAATTATTTATTTAGAATTAAGGCTTTAGAAGCCTCAAAAGATGAATTGTGTTGTTCTTTCTTGCCCTAGCATATGTATAAACCTTTAAGTTGGTTCCTTTTTGCATATGCATACATGTGTGCATTTCTTACGATTCTGGAAGCATCCATTTTATTTAGATTCTCAAATGTTAGTTTATAATGTTCTTCTAAAAATGACTGTAAATCACTTTAAGCATAGTTATGAAATGCTTGCTTATATTACTATTTAGATCCTGGGGCTACAGCAACACAAACAAGTAGCCCAGAATAAATAACCCTGCAGGTGTAGTGGTGGTGTGCCAGGGGCAGAGGTGGGCGGAGCTCTGTGAGTTCCAGGCCGACCAACCAGGACTACAGATAGGCCCTGCCTCAGAAACAGAAGCAAAAACAAAGCAAAACAAAAAGACACAAACAAAAAATGCAAAAAAAAAAAAAAAAATCAAACAAACAAAAATAGAAATAGCTGATATTGTATATTCAAGATTTTAGTTTTTTGCCTATTTCATACTCTCAGATGGTTATTGAGGGGTATGTTTTTACAAATTTTCATTTTAGTGTTAATCATGCCTGGGTACATATGTGTGCAAATGCCTACAAAGGCCAGAGGCATTGGGTTCCCCTGGACCTGCAGTTGGTGGCGAGTCTGAGTTTATCGGCAACAATAAGCCCATGATGGAGGAGCCTGATCCACCATGTGGGTTGCTGGGATCGAACTCAGGTCACCATGGGCCGCAGGTGACTTTAGTCATTAAACTGGCCCTATGCCACTTTTAGAATGACTTGTGATAATGCTTAATGTTTGAAAGATGATTATGTGAGCAACAGGGGTTATTTGGTTGCCTCAGATTCAGTGTCATACTGGTGGTTAGGAACTTATAAACTACTTTCCTGTATGTGTTATTTAACTCTTGTATTCCTGATGGTTAGGTGGAGTTCACAGATGAAAGAATGAAAACTGAAGAAGGACCTTCTTAGCTTCTTAATGCCAGTGCTAAGATCCTTTCATTTTACATTTTAAAGGAAATTGATTATTATTAATCATTTTTGTGTGTTATGTGTACATTTATGTGTGTGTGTGTGTTTGCAGATGCACACATGGGCACGTGCATACATGTGTATGTGTTTGTATGGGTGTGCATATGTGTGGTAAATGCATGTAGAAGCCACAGTAGATGTTGGGTGTCTTTCTCTATTGTTCTCCACCTTATTTTTTGAGAGGAAGCCCCTCCCACTGAATCTGGAGCTCACTGATTGGATAAGGATAGCTGGCCAGCCAGCTCTGAGCATCCTCCTGTCTCCACCCCCCAGGGCTGGGATTACAGATGTGTGCCATCATGCCTAGTGTGGGGCATCTGAATGCAGGTCTTCATGCTACACAGTAGGCACTTTATCTGTGACATCATCTTTGTCCTCAGCTCAAGAATCCCTTTCATTTTTAATCATGATGCCCTTTATACATCAGGCATATTTCCTCATAGGTTATTCTAGTTGTTAATTGAGATTAATATATTTCTAGTTGTTAGGTCGAAATAATATATGCAAATAAATAATATATTTAAATATAATTTAAGTATATATTTATATATTTAAGTATATTTTATAAAATATATAAAATAATATATTTAAAATGTGGTTTGAGTATTTGTTGATCATTTCCTGTTTTATGTCAGGGGAAAAGGGAAAAAAATCCCCCTCTGTGAAGAAAACAAGCGGTTTTGGGGGCTAAAATCAAGTCATGACCAGTTTACAAAGAAGGAAACCTCCTTGTCAGTTCTCTTTAATTAGCTCGCTGCTGTCCTTTTCCATATGGAGGTTTTCTGAGTTTGATTTATGGTGAGAGTTTAAAGGAGAGCCTTGGCATCCACAGCAATATCACATCTAGAAAGTGGCTGACATATCGCACTTTTCACTTGTGTCTAATGCACATGTTAACCCAGATGGCTGAAAACCTGAGGGCATGCCAGCACTTCAGAATTGCTCTGTCGTGTGCGCATCCTCCAGGTTACTTGATTATAGCGCGTGCATTAGGTCCCTTCATATTTCTAGGTATGGGGCAGGCTTCAAAATTTTTCTCTGAACTTTATATTAACTTAAAATTTAGGTTTGTGAAATATTTGCTTACTGTACTAAAATCTCAGGCATAATTCTTATTTCTGATACATTTTTTTTTATTGTTCAAAAGGAATTTGGTTTGGCATTGAACTTTTTGATTTTCAGTGTATTTTAAACTATCAGCTTAAGAAATGTTGATTTGAGGGGCTCAGCAGTTAGGAGCACGTGCTGCTCTTCCTGTCGTCCTGGGTTTGAATCCCAATAACAACATGGCATCATCTCACAACAATCTGTTATCTCCAGTTCCAGGGGTTCCAAGGTCCTCTTCTGGTCTCTGTGGTCACACAAAAGGTATACAGATGTATATGTCAGGAAAACACCCAAACACATAAAATAACATAGTAAACAATAGAGAAATGCGGATTTTAAGTAGTGTTCATATTGAAGACTTCCACTTTTACTACTGAAGTTATTATAATAAGGGTTAGGATCAGTTGGTAAAGACTCTTGCCACCAAGTCTTTTTTTTTTTTTCTTTTTCTTTTTCTTTTTTTTTTTTCTTTTTTTGGTTTTTTCGAGACAAGGTTTCTCTGTGTAGCCCTGGCTGTCCTGGAACTCACTCTGTAGACCAGGCTGGCCTCGAACTCAGAAATCCGCCTGCCTCTGCCTCCCAAGTGCTGGGATTAAAGGTGTGCGCCACCACTGCCCGCCACCAAGTCTTAAAGCCTGAATTCAAGCCCCAAACTGACATAGTGAGAAAACGGACATCTGAAAGTTGTCTTCTGACCTCCATATGTACTCTGTGGCACCCGTGTTTACACACACACACACACTGTAATAACATTAAATAAAAACAATTGCTTGAGACTGGGGAGATGAGATGCCCTGGTGCTGAAAGCATTTGCCTTGCAAGCAAGAAGGCTAATGAGAGTTGGGTTCCCATCACCTCAGGGGATGTCAGGTGGACAGAGCTACCTGCCTTGGAAGCCAGAGACAGGGCAGCCATGGAGCAAGCTGACTCACCAGAGTAGGCATATCCCCAGCTCTGGGATTGATTGAGAGACCTTTCCTTAAAAGAATAAGATGGGGGCCAGTGGAGTCTCTTAACAGGTGCCAGGTTCTTTCTGCACAAATCTAGTGACATGAATTCAATTCCCAGAACCTTTATAAAGACAGAGTGACCCGACTCCATAAAGATGTCTTCTGTCCCCTCCCCCATCATGCCTGCCTGCACTAATAACAAAAGTAAACAGTTGAAGATTCCCTCCAGTCCCCACATACATGTGCACACAGGTATAGCCACATACTTCTAACATGCATGCATATATGGACACATACCACACTTACATATGTAAAAATATTATAATGTCATCACATAGCCTGACATCAAGAGACAGAATTATGACAGATTTAGTTTTAAGTTCTTAATTGGCTTTAATATTTTCAATTCTAGAATAAGGGTCTTCTATCATTGATTATTATTATTATTATTATTATTATTATTATTCATTTATTTCCCTTATTCCTCCTTCTACAAATAGGTTAAAGGTTGAGGTTGAACTCCACATCAGAACATAGTTTTAAAGTCAGCAAAGAACTGTGTGGTAAACCACAGAATAAAAAGCAGATTATTTCCATTAGTTTCCTTGTAAAGGCTAAAACCGAGGAGTCCTCGTGCTGACTAAAACTAGCTTATCTGGGCACTCGGCTGTTATCTGTCTGCAGATTTATCTGGCAGACAAACAACTTGTTTTTGGGCTGGTGATGTATTACTTTAGCCTCAGCAACTCCATTTTTATTTGGTCTTTTGACATTAGAGTATGAGTTCAGTTCAAACCAACAGCCTCTATGAATTTTGGTTTCTTGCTGCTTTTCCAGAGACTGGAATGTGGTTCCCAGTAACATACCAGCAGCTCACAATGCCTTGTAACTTCAGGCAATCTGCCCTCCTTTGGCCTCTGTGCACACATGTATCTACATGTACTCACACACAGATACATATACATGAACAAAATAAATGAAAACTTATTATAAAAAAGCGGTCCTCTAAGTTTGTATGATACATTGGAAGATACAATGAAACTAGCTGCCGATAGTGTACTATCGGCAATTTACTTCTCCTGTTAGATACCAAGGAGTAGAAATGCATCTGTTTCTGCTTTGAAGACAACGTATCTATTGGGTGCACGACATTACTTCTGGCTATTCCCCTCCCCCAGGAATTCACTTGTTTTTATTTCTTCCCTTTGACAATATTCTTTTCTCTTTCTTTCTTTTTCTCCTTTGGTTTTGTGAGACAGGGCCTTACAGTATGGCCCAGGTTGACCCAGAACTTGCCATATAGCCCTGACAGACCCTGGCCTTACCATCCTCCTGCCTCAGCCTTAGTATTAATTAGGATTACAGGTGGCTACAATGTAATGGTGCCCTTTGTGATGTTTCCTCTGTGCTTTTCGGTAGTATTTCAAATTTTCTTTAAAAAAGTTTTAAATCTGTAAATGACGTTTTAGGATAGAGGAAAGTCAAACTGAGAAGTAGGTTAAGAAATTAAGTAGCTTTTTATATCTGAGAAGATGCCATGATTTTAATTTTCTTATTCAAATTGGCTTAGAGAGTCTTGTTATGTGGGCTTCTCTAAAGTTATTAATCTATTTTCCTTTGCTACCACAGAGTTCCTGAGGTTCTGTAGTACATTTTAAAGAATGAGATTTATTTATACCACAACATGGGAGGCCAAAGGGCTAACTAAGCATGATACTGGCTTAGGCAAGACCCCACTAGCTGCATTTTTACTATAGTAATGGTGTCCTGGCTAGAGGCTTCAGAGAGGAGGGAACCTTAGTCAAGAAAATGCCTTTATAAGATCAGGCTGTAGGTAAACCTGTGTGGGCATTTTCTTAATTAGTGACTGATGGGGTCAGGGGAGAGGCAGCTCATTGTGGTTGGTGCCATCCTGGGCTGATGGGCCTATGAGAAAGCAGGCTGAACAAGCCATGAGGAGCAAGCCAGTAAGCAGCACTCTTCCACAGCCTCTGCATCAGCTCCTGCCTCCAGCTTCCTGCCCTATTTGACCAGATAAACTCTTTCCTCCCCAAGTTGCTTTAGACATGGTGTTTCATCACAGCATTAGAAGCCTAAGACAAATGACATCACCATGACATGTGTGTTATGTGTGTCTTGAATAGATTGCCTGTGGTCCTCCAGGAATCCAGAGAGTGGGGAGGAGTCAGCCTTCCTTGTTTATTAGAAAACTGTCTGCAGAGAGCTAACCAGGGTCCTATGAGAACTGTCTTGCTTCCCTTTAAGAACAGCAGCCTTAGAACCGGTCACTTCCTATGATGCCTCATTTCTTAAAGATCCACTCTACCCCTGTCCCACAGCTGTAGGGGGAATCAAATTTCCTAACACATGCACCATCGGGAGCACACTTATTATATTGTACTTATAATTATAAGGAAATTATATTAGTAAGGCCTTTTATTCATATAGGTCTTCAGTTGTACCTTGAAGTATTTAAATATTTTAGAAAGATGTAAGTTATATATGTTTTGACCTACAACCTTCTACAGAGTCTATTTTCTTAAAAGGAAGATGCTACTATGATCAGGTGAATGGGCAACAGTACTCTAGCCTGGGATGTGGACTGAAGATTAAGTTCTGAGAGGTTTCTGACTCCTCTGTGGTAAGCAGGGGTAGTGGGGCGGGGTGGGGGGCTGGCTTTCCTGAAGAAGGTCTCATAACCCCCATCGGATATTTCAAAAGACTCATGGTGTTCCAATGGTTAAACATAGACATAGTACCAATAGGAGGTAGAAAGAGAGCCAGAATATATATATATCGAGCCTGCAAATTAGGATTTCAGTAGTAGCTAGTCAGAGTGTTTGTGGGTGGAGGAGGAAGACGAATTGGAGTCCACTGAGGAGTAAATCTGAGATGCAGAGGTGAGGACAGGCAGGGTAGAGTTCTCTTTCTGGAAGTCTGGCTGATAAGGAGAGAGGGAGATGGCTTGATAGAAGGGGTAAGATTAGGAGGAGGCAGGCAGTGCCCCACCCGGTCTCATCTGTTGCAGCCACTGCCATCCTATCCCCCCTTGTGCTTCCGCCCTTAGCCGCGCAGTCCGTGAAAGCTGCTCTGTTGGAAAGCACTCTAGAGGCTTCCTGTGTGGGCTGGCATGCCTCCGTGCAGGGGTTCTGATTGCGGAGCGGCTCTGGGCCCCCTAAGAATGGCGCTTACTTACTTTTCACTGCCTATTTGCAGTTCTCTCTTCAAGGCGCTTTTCATGGTCCTGTGCTTTCGTAAGGGCTCACTCTGGCTCCCTGGCACCGGCTGCGGGATACAGGATAGGACAGGATCTGGTTGGTGGAAACAGTGGTCCTGGTGCCAAGGGTGAGAGAACATCTCGCAGTCCCAGGTTTCTCTTTCAGCTCAGCCTGAGCAGTTGAGTGTCCCTGAGGGCCGGGGGTGGGATTGCAGTTGGTGTGCACTGCACGTTTGGCTCCTTATCACAGAGATGGGCATTAAAGCCTTTGTTCAAGAGCGGCTCTATAATCTCTTTCCTCCGTCCCGTTTGAGACTGCTTCCTTGCTGGGAAAGTGGTTTTCTTAGCTCGTTTATGGGTCCATTTTCTATTGCTGCAACTGAATATTGTTGACTAAGAAATTAATAAAGAATGGAGGTTAACTCATTTTATAGTTCTAGATGCTAGGGGTGCCGGAAGCTTGGAGGCTATATTTAGGGAAACTTGCAGATTTGGCTAGGATCGCTAGCCAGTTCGGCTTACCCGGGGCTGGGATTATTCTACCAACAGCTATCTTGTTAGTCTCTCCCTCAGGCTTTCCAGCCTCTCATAAGAGCATGTCAGCAAGCAAACAAACAAAAATCCAGAATCTACAGCTAGCTGAATGGGTGATAAAGCTACTTTGGATGTTAGCCTTCTCAGGCTTTTTCCTGGGGATTTAGTTCAGTGGTAAGTTCCGGGACAGCCTGTTGTAAGGTATGGCTCACAATACCGAGGCTTTGGAGTCATCTTCTGTGCTTTGAAATCAGTTATCTGCTTGACAGTCACTCAAGTAGAAGGCACGATCTGACTTGTTTCCCCGGCGTGGCTCTCTATCTTTTCACATGACTTACCTATGGCAGACATCATCAGCTGTTCATCCAATGCCTCTTCTCTCCTCTGTACCATCTGTATAAGGGGGCAAATGTCCATAGGCCACCTTGTGATTCTGAGGTTCAACAGTCTGGTGCTCATACAGTCAAAAACTGATATGCTAAGGACAGAAAGTATCTGAGGCACCGACGGGATATGGGGTTGTTTCCTGCTGTGAATTTCGACTTCCTGGGTCAATCTCAGTCTTTTCAGCTACAGTTTTCTATTTCTCTTTTTCTTATCTACCTATGTATATACATGATGTTATATACTATGTTCCTGTATGGAGCTGTAATTGAAAAGATAATATTTTATGGTCATAAAGGGAACACATGCCCATAGACCAAAACACAGAAATAGAAAGTCACAGTTATTCATACTTTGTGTCTTATGACAAATACTGTGTTACATTTTTTAGTTTTAAAATTTGAGACAGAGTTTCATGTGTCCCAGGCTGGCCTCGAACTCACTGTATAACTGAGAATTACCTTTCACCTGTGAACCTACTGCCTCTAACTCCCAAGTGCTAGCACAAGCTTGGGTCTGAGTAGTGCTGGGGTTGAACTCTGAGCTTCGGGCATGCTAGTCAAGCATTCTATCAACTGAGCCTCAGCTACAACTTGTATGTACATCTTAGTTTTACATTTTATTATCATTATTGTCATCGTCATTGTTGTTGATGGTTGTTGTTATGTGCATGTGTGTTTGTGAATGATGTATGTATGCATATGGCGCACATACCAGGGCACATATGTGGAGCTCAGAAGTTCCGGGAATCTACCTGATGTCATTAGATGTGCATTGTCTGGCAGCGAGCTCCTTTACCCACTCAGCCATCTTGCCAGCACATATGTGTCTTTGAATACTTGAATACTATTTCACATTACAGTTAACCTATTTTTTAAATTCATTGGTAAATCAAAAGAAGCTTGGGAATCAGTAGTTTTCTCTTTGATTCTTAGTTGATTTTAAGCGTTGAACTTGAATTTTTATTTTGGAGACAAAAAAGTTCCCTGTAAAATATCCCATTCAATTTTGAATGCGTGACTTCCTTGAAGTTTTGTTTTATTGAAATGTTATTTTGAAAACTTTAATAAGCAACAATAGAGGGAAGTGGATTTAACAAAATTCACATTGTTATTCTTAAACATTAAGTCTGAAATTAAGGATGTTTTGTGTGTGTGTGTGTGTGTGTGTCTGTGTGTGTGTGAATTTCTGACTCTATGTACTGACTGACCTCAATTTAAAAAATGTTCATTCTGTAAAATACCTTCCAATCAACAGCATTAAAGACTAACTTCGTCTTGATAATTTGCAAAAACTTTAGAAAGATTATCATGAAACCAAAATGCTGCCTTGAAATCATAGCCTAGCATTTTGGGGCCGGGAAGAAGCGATGAATTACAGGGTCATAGGCACTACCATGAATGCCATGCATTTTATAGAAAGGTATAATTGAAGTCAAAGCATGAGAAAAGTTCCAGTTTCTGGCAGCAGAGGTCAGGGTGCTTCTGTGGATGTTTGCTGGTAAAGTCCAAGCAGAAGGTAAATACACTAAAAGTATGCAGCTGAAAGGAAGGGTTGAAGTTTTAGTTTTTACTTGCAATGAGTTGTCCTTTTCCAAATTGCCTCAAGGGTTGGGATAGCCACAAAATGACCTTGAAATATGATGGCACCTCAAGACAAACTCTTCTCATTTGGATACTTGGCTGGTTTTTGAAGGGGAGAGGCAAACCTCTAAGGAAATGGAATATACTTATTCAAACAATATTCTGATTAAAGTTATGCAATAGTAGCATCCAACCTTTAAATAATGAGCCTTTGTTGTATAGAAAATATAGGTGATAATTTATTGAAATGACTGCAGTAAATCTACCAGCAAATGTAAATATTTTGCAATGAACATCTTGTTCTAGAATTCATTAAACTCCCTGTCCTTGTGGTATCTGTCTGTCTATCTTTTGTTGTTGATGTTTTTTCACTTTGTCCATGAGGCTGGCCTCCACCTCACAGAGATCCACCTGCTTCTGCCTCCTGAGTGCTGGAATTAAAGGCATGTGTCATCACGCCGGACTTGTGGTTTATATTTTTATTTGCCTGTTAAATTATAATGGAAAAACATTCAAACAGTTGTATTCTGTATTTCCTTGCAGCTATTAAATCTTTTGTCATACAAATTATTATTATAAGACAAGTGTTTTCATGAATAATATCCAAATAAACTTGCTCGGGAAATTATTCTTTTTTATTTTTCCAAATAGGCACCCCTGACCTTCATCTTTGTGTTGTGTTTTTAGTTGCAAGAGGAAATCAGACACATTGTTAGGGGAGGTACTTTTTCTCCAACAGTACTGGTAGAATTCTGAACCAAGAAAGGCACCCCTATGTCATCTTGGTTGCTATAGACAAGCTCAAGGTGGTGAATGAACTTCGGAGGGAAGGCCCTGTATTTAAATGTTAACTGAACATTAAAAAAAGAATAACCACTACTTATTAAGTTAGTCAAAGAAGTTGATCAATGACACCTAATGCTTGCATAAATAAAATTGAAGAGGAGCTTATAAAATTGATATACTATTTATATGTTTACTCCCTACCCCCATTAACTTAGAAGCCAAGCAGTAGTCAAGATGTGTGGGGAAAATTTATAAATGTTCCCACAAACTGTACACAATTAAAAAGACTCTCTACAAAATCAAGTCACAGAATAGTTATATTTGTTTATATGTAAGTTGTACTAGATATCACCATATTCCTCCTGAAGATGTTCTCGGCATCCTGCCCTGACCACAGTGGACACTGAGTAAATTCTCTCAGTTGGCGTCTTTGCATTGGAGTATGAATACTTTCTAGCCATCTTTGACAGGGGGGAAGGCTCCTCTGTAAACAGAGCAGCAGGTAATGTAACACCCCGGTGGGAGCAAGGCTTTCTTGGGTGTTGATTCTCTCTTGAATTCTGTGAATGTCTCTCTCTTTGTATCAGTCCACACCTGAAGATTAGGGTAGCTCAGCTTTGGATAAAACATTCCTTATTTAATGCATTCCACAGCAGGTACCACTGAATGTGAGTGTGAAATCCAAGCCTCCTTTCAGGAGCTAACAAAGATGAGAACGCATTGCATTATTAAAAGAGCTTTTAGCCACTAAGAGGGGTGCTAGGTAAATAAGTTGAGAATAGCCTCCCACATTCCTTTTCAACCCCCCCCTTCTGAAAAACAGGAGAAAAGGAAACCTTTTGTAATAAGAGGGTGATTCTTTGATGGCTGTAAGCTTTCTTATGGGGCTTTTAGCCTATCAAATGCTTGGACTGTGGCTCAGGATTACAGCTTTGGGTCTGTAATGGAAGCTTTTACTGTGAGACTCAGGGAGCTTTCCGTTGGGATCAGATACTGGTGGTGCAATGTCTGTGCCTGAGATAAGAACAACTTAGCTTGCTCTTTTTAGAAAAGGCTTTGGAGACATTCCGTGTCGTATGGCGAGAGCCCATCATTCATTCCTTACAACTTGCTAAAACTATTCTCAAGAGTAAAAGAACCTCTGGGGGAATCAGTATCCCGGACCTCAAGCTGTACTACAGAGCAATAGTGTTAAAAACTGCATGGTATTGGTACAGTAACAGACATGTAGATCAATGGAACAGAATTGAAGACCCAGAAATGAATCCACACTCCTATGGTCACTTGATCTTTGACAAAGGAGCTAAAACCATCCAGTGGAAAAAAGATAGCCTTTTCAACAAATGGTGCTGGCTCAGCTGGAGGTCAACATGCAGAAGAATGCAAATTGACCCATCCTTATCTCCTTGCACTAAGCTCAATTCTAAGTGGATCAAAGATCTCCACATAAAACCAGACACACTGAAACTAATAGAAGGGAAACTAGGGAAGAACCTTGAACATATGGGCACAGGGGAGAATTTCCTGAACAGAACTCCAATAGCTTATACTCTAAGATCAAGAATAGACAAATGGGACCTCATTAAATTACAAAGTTTTTGCAAGGCAAAAGACACCGTCAAAAAGACAAAGCGGCAACCAACTAACTGGGAAATGATCTTTACCAACCTTACATCCGACAGAGGGCTAATATCCAAGATATACAAAGAACTCAAGAAGTTAAACTCCAGAGAGGCAAGTAACCCTATTAAAAAATGGGGTACAGAGCTCCACAAAGAGTTCTCACCTGAAGAATATCTAATGGCTGAGAAGCACCTAAAGAGATGTTCATCATCCTTAGTCATTAGGGAAATGCAAATCAAAACAACCCTGAGATTCCATCTCACACCAGTCAGGATGGCTAAGATCAAAAACACAGGAGACAGCAGTTGTTGGCGAGGATGTGGAGAAAGAGGAACACTCCTCCACTGCTGGTGGAATTGCAGGCTGGTACAACCACTCTGGAAAGCAGTCTGGCGGCTCCTCAGAAAACTGGGCATGACACTTCCGGAGGATCCGGCTATACCACTCCTGGGCATATACCCAGAGACTTTACCTGCATGCAATAAGGACACATGCTCCACTATATTCATAGCAGCCTTATTTATAATAGCCAGAAGCTGGAAAGAACCCAGATGTCCCTCAACGGAGGAATGGATTCAGAAGATGTGGTATATTTACACAATGGAATACTACTCTGCAATTAAAAACAATGAATTCACGAAATTCCTAGGCAAATGGTCAGAACTTGAAAATATCATCCTTAGTGAGGTAACCCAATCACAAAAGATCACACATGGTATGAAGTCACTGATAAGGGGATATTGACCCAGAATCTCAGAATACCCTAGACACAATCAGCATATCAATAGATTTCTAAAAAGATGGAAGGAGAGACCCCTGGTCCTGGAAAGACTGGATGTAGGGGAACGCCAGGACAGAGTAATGAGAGGGGGTTGAACGGAGAAAAGAGGGAGGGAAGGGGGCTTATGGGACTTTCGGGGAGGGAGGAAACGGGAAAGGGGAAGTGATTTGGAATGTAAATTAAAAAAATAAAATAAAATTAAATTAAAAAAAAAAAAAAAAAAAAAAAAAGAAAAGACGGGGCTCATTGGACTGACATGAATTACTAATAAAGACGGGAAGATCTGGAGTCATGACTGACTTGTTGGCTGGAGACATGGACCTTGGAAAGTCTTCTATGAAAATCTAACACTTTTTGATAAATTATTCTCATCTCTTTAATGGTCTTTTAAGGTTGTAGTTATTTTCTGGTAAAGTTTGGCCATTGCCATTGAAGTTTGACCAGTATTTCTAATCACAATTTAATAAATGATCATAAGCTAGTGGGATCAATATATTGAGAATTATTATATTGAGAACATTCACTCATTGATTCAACAAATACTTGCGTATATATTATGTGCTAGTAATATTTCTGTGTGTGTGGATATGTGAGTGAAAAAAATCAGACACACACAGAATGACTAATGAGTGTTAGGATCATTTGGAAGTGATAAGAGAATATTGGGGTGTCTTTGAGAATGTCTGAGCATTTCTTGAAGAGTTAAAGTCTTGGAAACTTGATGGCCACCAAAGCCACCTGAAACCAATGACTTTTGGATTTACTACCACTACTACTCGATTTATTTATTTATTTTATGTGTGTATGTGGATGCCTAAGTGTATGTATGTGCTGATGACTACAGAGGCCAGACGAGGGAGCCGGACTCAGAGGTGTTTGTGGACTGTCTGCTGTGGGTACTGAGAACTGAACCTAGGTCCTTTGCTAGGGCGACAGTGCTCTTCTCCACTGCTTACGCTCTCTTGACCTGCTTTTGGGGTTTTGTCTAAAGAATTCAAACAATGAAATTCATCAACTATAGAGGGTGAGTTTTAGAGAAAAATGTATTATAGATGATTCATAGGTGGGAGAGAGAAATGGGGAGGGGGAGAGAAAAGAGTGCCTGTGGGAGAGGAGAGAGGGAGGAGAGAGGAAAGAGAGCAGGGAGGGAGGAGAGGGAGGAGGGAGGGAGAAGGGAAGGAGAAGGGAAGGGGGGGGGAGAGAGAGAGACAGAGAGAGAGAGACAGAGAGAGAGACAGACAGAGAGAGAGAGAGAGAGAGAGAGAGAGAGAGAGACAGAGGGCTCTGTAGAGAAGAAAGGGGTACTAGGACCTTACGAAGCCTAGAAACTTATTAAAGGTTTTCAGATAAACTGAGGTGAGTTATAGGGAAGGGTGAACTGGGCAGTTCATCTGACCCAACAAAGAGTTGTCCACGTGCTTCGTAATATCCTCTAGGCTGAGGAGTGTATTTTGGTAATAGCAAAGAAATGTGGACAGGAACTCCCTCTGGCGTTTCTGGCCTCCAGCAAGAACGCTCTTGGAATTGCTGCTTTGGGTCCCAGCTCTATCTGATCAGTTTCTATCTCTCGTTCTCATCAATAATGTAGCCAAGTTTACTAAGGAGCTGAAAATCTTATAGTAGAATCCCACTAGATCTATAGTCCTGTAAGCTTTGTGTTTATTCTTATAATGTTTTTCTTTTTTTTCTCAGTTTAAGAGTAATTATTTTCATTATTTTTGACTATACGGTGTGTCTTTGTGTATTTATGCACATAAAGCAGGTGCCCATAGAAGCCAGGGGTATCTGATGCCCCTGGAGCACCCTGATAGGGGTATAGTATGTGTGCTTAGCTGAGCCACCATCACTCCAGCCCTGTAATATTCCTTTTTCTTTTTAATGCAGATACACTTCTTTTTTGCTTATTTATTTATTTATGCATATATTTGTTTGTTTGTTTGTGACAGTTTCTCTGTGTATAGTCTTCACTGGCCTGGAACTTGATCTGTAGTCCAGGTTGGTCTTGAACTCAGAGATCTGCCTGCCTCTGCTTTCAGGGTGCTAGGATCAAAGACATGTGCAACCAGCACCCCTGTAAAGTTATTCTTGAGGAATTTGCCTGATCTACCTACCCTCATCTATGTGTCTCTCTTTCATCTAGTCTGTCTGTCTGTCTGTCTATCATCATCATCTATCCATCCTTCCTTCCTTCTGCTCCTCCTCCTCTCCTTTCTTCTTCTTCTTCTTCTTCTTCTTCTTCTTCTTCTTCTTCTTCTTCTTCTGGAGATAGGGTCTTATGAGCTGCTTGATGGCTGGCCTAGAACTCACAAATATCTGCCTCCCTTTGCTTCCTTTTCCTGGGATTAAAGGTATGCATCACCATGTCTGGCATGTAATACTTCTTTAAAATTAAACATTCAGTGGTCTGGTGCAGTGAATCAGTTGGTAACGACATTTCCCTCTAAGCCTTAGGATCTGAGTTCAACTCCTGGGACCCATATGGTGGAAGGGAAGAACTGACTCTTGAAAGCTGTCCTCTGACCTCCACACTGGAGCCTTTGCACTTGCATGGGTACACACACACACACACTAAATAGATACATGTAATAAAAATTAAACCTGCTAAAGTAAGTTTCAAGTGGGTTGATGATCACTATGATTGTCAGAACCCTGGAAATTATTTTTTTTATATTGGAAATTTGTTTTAATTCAGGGTTTGAATTTGTTTGATTCAGGGTTCCATAATTTACCATTTGTCTTCAGGCTGATTTGTGTTCAACTATTAATTTGTTTCTTGCCATGCCATCTTGGCAAACTTTTTTACAACTTGAAGCACGGTTATCTGAATCTATAACTCTTAGAATTGGAAGTATAGATTTTGCTTAGGCACCATCTGATATTTTATATGTTCCTTGTATGCAGCACCCAGGACTCTCTGTCTCAGAAGCAGACTATGTTCTGCCTTTTAGGGATCGATACACATTGAGTTTGCTTTCTTTTTCTTCCTTTCTTTTGGTAACAATTCACTCTTGTTGTTTCATTCAGAAGACATCCACTGAGCTTCTTTTATATAAGCGTTGTTGTGATAGAGAGAGAGAGCTGTGACCCATCAGGCATCTGTTGTTGCAGTGAAAAGAAGCGAGAGCAGAAAGATCTGTTGTCCAATTTTACAAATGTGTGCTCTGACAAGTTCCTGGACTCATGTATTTTAGGTGCTTTGCTAAAACGATGTCCCAAACTGACATGTTTCCTGTGTCTCTCACTTCCAGAGACAAAAGGGTAGGAACCAGAGTTCCAAAAGATACACATACTACAACCCAATATGGCTAGAGCTGCTAGACATTGGGATGGATTGAGACAGAAGGACACATGGTGAAAGGATAATTTCATCAGCTTCGCTATAACAGAGCTCACAATCACAAGTATAGTCATTAAAGCTTCTGCACCAGAATCATCCATGTACCTATTAAACCACAGACTCTAGCAACCTGGACCCACAGAAAGAAGCAGAGATGAGAAGTATTAAGTGTTTAAAGATGGTTCAAGGGTTGGGGTGTAGCTCAGCATTATATTGGGAGACTCTGGGTTCAGGTTCAAGCCCCTAAACTCCAAACACCACCATTACAACCAGAGTTCCCCCAGATCCCCACGGACAAATGCTCTGGTGACTGTTGATGCACAGTAATGCTGCTGCTGCAACTCTGCTGCATTTCTGAAAATGGGAAAGAATTTGGGCCCTGGTGTGTGACAGGGGCAGATTTACTCTGAGGCTAGGTGCCTGCCTAATCAATGAGTAATCATTCAAAGAACGGAGGCTGGAGGATTCCAGGACCATTTTCTTGAAGAACAAATTTTACATACAATCCATGAATGAGTTTTAGGAAGGAGTTTTCTTATAAAAGAGTGCCTGAAAAGCAAGCAAGCAAGCAAGCAAACTCCTGTGTGGCAGGAGTGGCTCCCAAGAAATGTTCCTGCTGTGCGTCTTTGTCTAGAATTTGTAAGGCTTTCCTGGGTTGAGGCACGGGCTGGTGGGCTGGTCTGTCCAGCTCAACCATAAGGTAGGCCTTCCCATCCTGATGGTTGGATTGGGATTCCTGCATACACCTTCAAGGGCCATGGAAGTATCTGGCTGCACAGAGCTTCCAGGCACCTGTGCTGTTGGGGTTGCTATGGGACAGCAGAAGTGAGAAACCAGACATGAACCAGTGTGCTGAAACCTTTTTGACATTTCCTTGCTTTGGCCAGGCAGAACCAAAGACATTAACAGCTGTTAGCTCTGGCAGTACTGGTTGTCAAGGGCAAGAGGCAGATATGGTTGCTTAGGAGTTTCCTAGGCCGCCACTGCCTGTTTTCATTAACTCTTCATCAGCATGTGGTAGAAACAGTGAGTGGCGTTAACCTGCATTTTCTTAATGATTATTTGTTTTGAGCATCTTGCATACTCTTTTGGTAACAGCCCTCTGCTGTAGGAATTTATGGAAGGGGAGACAAATGTCTGATAGATACCATGGCTATGAAATAATGTTTACTACACAGTAAATAGCAAAGAATTCCTCTAGAGGGTTGCGATTTTATCTGGAGTGAGGATGTGAGGAGCGTAGGGTTGTTCAGGATTTATTATCATGGGTGAGCACAGCCACCTGAGTTTAGTCCTTGGGATCTACATGGTGGAAGAAGAGAACAAACTCCTGCAATTTGTCCTTTGACCTCCATGCAGGCCCTGTGCCCATCCCGCAGTCCCCCAAAGGCTTGGTGGAAGTCACCTTTACCTGCTGAGACACCTCGCTGGCCATATTTGCCCATCTTTTAAATTGGATTGCTTTGTGAGAGTTCTGTGTTTTGGCTTAGTTCTTCATCAGATATAGTTTGCAAATATTTCTCCCAGTGATTTCAATTTGCTTTTTTTTTTTTTCTTGGTCTCTTCAAAGAGAAGTTTTGATCTGGAAGAAATGCATATTTTTCTCTTTTCTACATTCTGGCTTTAGCATAAATCTAATATATTTTTCCTATAACTAAAACCACAAAGATCTTTAGTCCTTTAAAAAAAAAAAAAAAGAGAGAAAGGTTCTTCGAACAGTATTACACGCCCCCAGGCTGTTCTCAGATTTGCTCTGTAGCTGAGATGCCCTTCAACTATTGATCCTTCTGCCCCTGCTGATCAAGTGCTGGGGTGACAGATGTGTACCACCATTGCTTAGCTTCCCTACTATTTCCTTTTGGAAATTTCAAAGATTCCACTTTAACAATGAAGTTAAAGATTCCTTGGGCCTTGTGTTAGGAGAAGGTGAAAAATAGGGGCTGATGTTTGTTTACCTTGGTCTCTTTTGCATATAGATACCCACATGTGTCTCAGCACTAATTATTGCTACTCTCTGTTATTTAGTTTTTTGTGACATGGTCTTGCTATGTAGCCAAAGCTGGCCCTGAACTCATCATGGCAATTCTCCTGCCATAATCTTCAAGTACTAGAATTACAGGCATGGGGCACTATACCCTGTATTATTATTATTTAATAAGAGCTCATCTTTATATTTTCTTCCTCCTTTTCTTTCTCCTCCTATTCCTTCTTCTCTTTCTGCTCCTCTCTTCTCTCCACTTTATACAATTTTAACTGTGAAAGGTAGAAAGTCTTACTACGAAGAAGTAGGAGTTGGTCAGCCTCCTGGGGAAAAGCCAGTGAAATAATGAGACACTTAGTTCTCTGTGTAGCTGGCAAGAGGCAGAGCTAAACCAGGGCCAATGGGGTAAGCATTGTGCTCTGACTTGAGCTGGAGTAAGTCTTGGGTGACCTTAGACCGCTCATTGCTGTCTGTGGCCCCCCGCCCCCCCCGCGCCCCCCCTTCCTTAGTTGATGGGGCTCCCTGGTCTTCCTTGTATAATGAGTTATCCTTTCTGGGGAACTTTGAAGGTACCTTCATGGTTTGCTCTTGGTGGACATTGAGAATTGTCTGTCGGGTTCCCATGGTAGTTCCACCGACTTTCAATAATTTGTAATTTAATGTGTGGAAGTAGTGATATTGAAAATTCAAACCGTTTTCTGTAAGTCACTAGCATACTGGGAATTTCCCCAGAATTTCCTAGTTAACAAGAAAAAAAAAAACTTGCCTCTCAGCATCCTCTGATTTATATGTTTGTGGAATTTGCCTTTATTTAATTTTGCTCCGAGGTGACTCAGTAAACATCCTGTCAGGGGCAGCTGCGAACTTGTAGTAACCCGGGCTGCAGTTCCTGTGAGCCCTGCTGGCCTTTGGGAAGAGACTGCTCAGCCTCAGGTTTGATTATTTCCCCCTTCCAGCTAGAGCTGACTCATGCCTAGGGACAGGAAAAGGAGAGTGAAGCTTCTACCCCCACTACTGTCTCCTAAAAGAATACAGCGGGAGGGACCTGTTGGAAGATGAAAGTCTAGAGATGGCTTTTTAATCTTACCAGCCTGTCCCGGTCGGTGACCTGCAGGCATTGTCAGCAAGAGGCAGCGAAACCTGTGACAGATTTACTTGGATTTCCCCCAGACTCTGCTGTTCCTTGTGTGTATCGAAGTCCCTCCGGGAAGAACATGCTCAGGTGAAACCTTGTTTTCAGAGTGAGTCTGGAACACACAGCTTGCAGAGGTCAGTTATAGGTGTGGATCTAGGAGAGAGCTCCCCCGATGAGACTTTCAGGTTCTTGTGTCCAGTGATAGTGTCTAGTGATAGCAATGGAGTCCAAAATTCCTGTCCTGTTCTGGGTTATCTACCACCCTCTCACACAGACATACATGCAGTCAAAACCCAATGTACATAAAATATTTACAAATTAATTTATTTGTGTTTATTTGCGCTGTTTCTCTCTCTCTCTCTCTCTCTCTCTCTCTCTCTCTCTCTCTCTCTCTCTCTCTCTCTCTCTTTCTCTCTCCTCTCTGTACCTATGAAAGTCAGAAAAGGGCACCAATTCCTTGGAGCTGGTGCTGCTGGCATTACGAACTGCTCCTCGTGAGCACCGAGAAACAAACTTGGTTCCTCTTCAAGGGCAACAAGCAACTTCAAGATGCTTATGTGTTGAGCCTCTCATATGTTAATCATGAAGCCCACTCCTCTGATAGAATAAAAGAGGAAGACAGAGGAGAAATAGCCCTTCATGTGTTGAGTTTTTGGCTAGAATGAGTGGTCAGAATATTGTCTAGCTTGCACAAAGTCTCAAGTTCAGCCTCCATCCCCCCCAAACAAACAGAAGCTTGGAAAAATGGTGGAGGGGAGAATAGTTTTCTACCTTCTGAGGATTTTACCACTGAGGATGAAATAAATTGATAGCAACTACAAAGATTATCAAGAGGCAATACACATACTGATCACAGGGCAGAACCATGGAAAGAGGAAGCAGGTACCTAAATACCCAGTGACATCTGGACGCTTATACTTGTTCTGAAAGGTCTGTAGGAGTGGGATGAAGGTAACTCAGGGGGCAGTCCTGTCTCTTTGGAAAGATGAGTAGGCCGTCAAAATAGTAAGAGACAGCCTGTGACAAGTCTGTCTGGGTGTGGTATTACACACATGCCTTTTTTCCTGTTTACATCTTCCCTAGTTGCTGTCTTAGGGAGGGTCCTTGTGTTCTGGTTTTGTCACAGAATACCTGGGGGAATTAGGTCACAGAACACCTGGGGGAATTAGATGACAGAACACCTGGGGAATTAGAACGAGAAAAGGCTTACTTTGGTTCATAGTCCTGGAGGTTTCCATCCATTGGAAGTTGTTTTGTAACTTTGAGGGTTCTGGATGAATACAGGAAAGGTAGAGGCTCATTGGGGGTGACAAAGGGTTTCTCTCTCCCCTCTGATGAGCATGATGTGGGGTGCTAAGGTCTTAGATAAACTACAGCCACCAAGGCAACCCCAAGCCTGAGTCTTCCAGGTCCATTGTCTCTGGAACTGGAGGGATGGATTTTATGGACAACAGGGAGGGTGAGTTTTAAATGGAATTATAGCACCCTTCTGCCTATAGGCGGAGACTATGGGACTGAGACTGAGAGGTGGCCATCTCATGGTTGGACCATGACCATCTTATATCCTTCCACCAACCTCACTCCAGTGTTTTCCATAAGTCATGTAAGAAGTCCCCTAGACTAACACCTTGAGGGTTCTCTGCCTCCTGGGACCCTTTCTACTCTTTAGAAGCTTTGAAAGCCCCCCCCCCCCCCCGCCTAAGCTCCCACCTGGGAGTCTATATAAACTTGCCTAAAGTTCATGCTCTATGGTCCTTGAATTTCGCTCTTTACATTTCTGAGACAAGAATTTAAAAGCTACTGTCTTGGGGGGAGGTTTTGATGGCTAACGAGCTTCCAAGACCCTAACTTCCCAGAGCCAATCTCACATCAATAAAGGTCAGTTAAAGATATTTTATATTCCACTATCAGAAGGTTCATAGGTGAAAGCTTAAGGGGTAGGAAGAAGGCAGGCATCTTGTTTAGGAGGGGTGAGTTCTCCAAAATGGGATTCTGTTAAGTCTAGGGACTTTTTATAGGACTCATACTAGAAATTAGGGTGCAGCATGAGGAGGTGAGTTGGTCAGCCCTGTTGACCCACCCATGAGGTCTCCTGTTTTGGGTACGTCCTCACAATGCAGTCTCTTGGCCATGCTGCTTGTTTAAGGTGCTGCAAAAGAGGAAGGAAGGTATCAAAAAAAGTCTGAGCAGAAACAAGAGTCCCATTTTGGCCAAAGGTAAGACTCGGAACTGCTGCTTTCTAGACCCCTGCCTTCAATTACATGACCATTTTCTGTCTCATCAGCCATAGAGACAAAGCCCCCACCTCAGTACAGAATGTTCCTGCTGCCCATAATCCTTTTTGAAGCACGTGCCCTATGACCTAGACCCCTGCCTTCAATTACATGACCATTTTCTGTCTCATCAGCCATAGAGACAAAGCCCCCACCTCAGTACAGAATGTTCCTGCTGCCCATAATCCTTTTTGAAGCATGTGCCCTGTGACCTAAGACCATCCATTAGGCCCCATCTTAGTTTAAGGGAGGGCCATACTTCTAGTAGTGGTCAGTTGAGGAAAGGACTTTGACACATTGACCCTTAGGAGATATTTCAGACCAAGCTATGTTAAGGTTTATGACAGCTGAATTGCTGTTTGAAGGATGTGTCTTTGGCTAAGTGAGAAAATTTTAAAGAATGACTCTTCATTTCTTTGTTATTAATGTTTAAGATGTATTTATTCCCTTTTATGCGTATGATTGCTTTCCTAAATGTATTTATGTGCTCATGTACATACCTGGTGTCCCTGGATGTCAGAAGATGGAACTGGTGACAGATGGTTGTGAGCCTATGTAAGTGTTGAGAACTGAGTTCTTCTGCACGATCATTAAGTGCCCTTGACCTCTTGCTTCAGCCCCCACTTCCCTGACAGAATGGAGGACAGGCCAGAGTGCGGGAGATAGCAGCTGCTTCTGAGAGCTTGTTTTTAGTTTGTCTACCTTGGAATGTCCTCCTCTGAGCTCCAACGGTGATGCTCACCATCAGCTATAATTAGGTACTGAAAACAAGGGGGAGAGTATGCATGTAAAACCTAGGCAGAAAAATCATCACTTCCTTTATACTAACTCACTGGAAACTAAGCTCAGCTGGTCCTAAGCTTTTCAGTCTACTTTTTGTAGCCCCTAAAAGTGGCCAAATGCATTGAAATTATCAGCAGGAGAGTGTATATGACTGACAGCCTGGGTATGGTAGCCTACAGACATGTATACACGTATACACGACTATACATGTATAGCCAATGTTTGGAGAATGACAGAAAGCCAGGCCTTGCAGGGAACCAGGGCAAAGGCATGCAAATGCAAAACTTCTGTGTTAGTCAGCTTGGGCTGTTGTAACAGTGTCAGAGATTTAGAAGTTTATTTCTCATAAATCTGAAGACTGGGAAGTCCAAGAGTAAGATACTAGAAGATTTACTGTCTGATAAAGGTCAGACACTTGATTTGTGCCTGGTACCCTCTTGCTGGGTCCTTACAGGGCAGAAAGGGTGAGAGAGATAAGAGTGGATGAATAGTTTTTTGTTTGTTTTGAATTAAAAATATTCAAACCTATCAGTTAACATATCTATAGTATTAGGTTTCATTATGATATTTTTGAAGAAAATTTATTTTCATTGATTCTCCTCTTAATTCTTCCTTGTCCCTCGACACCACCCCTTTTCCTGACCGAGGAATAAGTTTTGAAGGAAAAGAATTGGGGAAAGTTATTGATCATAAAAAAGAATTTGGATAAATTGGGAGAAAGCCCTAGTGAGGGCAGGCCTTCCCCACCACCAGAGGGCAGTATTCATCCAGCCTCTGTTCATTGTATTCTTCTGGAGAATACCATTGAGATCTGCAGGAAAGAAGGAAAGAAGGGCCGCTTCCAGAGTCAAGAGAATGTACCAAAGGATTTTTTTTATCTTCCTTCTCCCCTTTTCTTCATTTGGTTAACTTTAACAAGATGTGTGTGTGTGTGTGTGTGTGTGTGTGTGTGTGTGTGTGTGTGAGAGATACATGTGTATATGTGTGTGTGTTGTGTTATGTGTGTTGTGTGTAGATGTGTGCATAGTGTGTGGTGGGTATGTGTTGTGTGTATATGTGTGTGTGTTGTGTTATATGTGTGTTGTGTGTAGATGTGTGCATAGTGTGTTGTATATGTGTTGTTTTGTGTGTGTGGTGGGTATGTGTTTTGTGTATATGTGTGTGTGTTGTGTTATATGTGTGTTGTGTGTAGATGTGTGCATAGTGTGTTGTATATGTGTTGTTTTGTGTGTGTGGTGGGTATGTGTTGTGTGTATATGTGTATGTGTGTGTGTTGTGTTATATGTGTGTTGTGTGTAGATGTGTGCATAGTGTGTTGTATATGTGTTGTTTTGTGTGTGTGGTGGGTATGTGTTGTGTGTATATGTGTATGTGTGTGTGTTGTGTTATATGTGTGTTGTGTGTAGATGTGTGCATAGTGTGTTGTATATGTGTTGTTTTGTGTGTGTGGTGGGTATGTGTTGTGTGTATATGTGTATGTGTGTGTGTTGTGTTATATGTGTGTTGTGTGTAGATGTGTGCATAGTGTGTTGTATATGTGTTGTTTTGTGTGTGTGGTGGGTATGTGTTGTGTGTATATGTGTATGAGTGTGGTGTATATTTTTGTATGTATATGGTATGTATATGTATGTGGTGTGTGTGCAGTATGTGTGGTGTGTGTATGTATATATGAGTGTAGTGGGTTGTGTGTATATGGTGGGTGCATTGTGTGTATGTGGTATGTGTGTGTATGTGGTATGTATATGTGTGTGTTTGTGTATATGTATGTGTGTTGTGGTGTGTGTGTGTGTTATTGTTTTTCCTCTCAATCCTATTCTCTCTGGACAAGCAGAGTTGTAGAATTGAGTACATATCTCCTTCCAACTATTGATACATCTTATTTTTTAATTGAAGCATTTTATTTGAAGGTATAAAAAAATAATGGCTATTAGCACTGTTCCTGCAAAATATTGAGTTCATTGCTTCCCAGTAAAGATTTAATAATTACTTTTATAACATTTGATGTTGTTGTTTGTAAAGACAATATCAGGTGAGGGTCTCTTGGCACTTTGAATTATCCATTTTAAGAGGAATCTTAAAAACAAAAATAAATGCCATCCAGCTAAGTTAAAACATGAAGTGTGTGACTGCCAATGATGAAAAAAACCGAAGTGACTCTGTCACTAAAGAATATCGTCACTTGACCCTCATTCGTGCATTTAGAAATCTTTTATGAATAACAGAAAGTGTCATTTTCTTCTCTTTACAACAATAAGCTTCCGACTGAAAAGATCAATCACAAGCTCTATGCTTATTTCTTTTATTTATGTCAATTCTCTGACATATTTCACAAAAGCAGAAAGAATTTTTCAGTAAACCAAGCTTTCATGAGCCACGCACGGGTTGTGCTGACAAATGCAGGCCAAGGTGAGCATCTTCTGGAGCTGCGGCTGTTGGATTTCCATCTGGACTTTGCTCAGCCCGATGGAAGTTGCTTAGGATCTGAACAACAGACACTCTTAGGGGTTTCAGCGTCCTCTCTGTGCAGCGCAGAATCGCTTCGCAGCTTTTCCTAGCTGTACTGGAGCTCGCAGAGCTCCTCAGTCCCGGCTTTCCTGGAGTTCTCACCCGCTATGAAGTCTTTGCCTCAGTGTCTGACTTAAGGTTCATGTTTCTGATTCCTCAGCCTGTCACCAGCTTCAAGATTCTGGCTAAAGTCCTTTGCTCTGGACTTTGTTTAGAAAGTCTATGAACTACTCCTTGATTCTTCAGTTCATCGTTCTAGTTCTTTCTTTCTCTCCTGCCAAGCTTGAGGCTGGAATTTTATTTTGTTTGGAATGTTTTGTTTTGTGTTTTGGTTTTTCAAGACAGGGTTTCTCTGTGTAGCCCTGCCATCCTGAAACTCACTCTGTAGACCAGGCTGGCCTGGAACTCAGAAATCCTCCTGCCTCTGCCTCCCAAGTGCTGGGATTAAAGGCACCACTGCCCGGCTTGTTTTTGTTTTTAATTCTTAAAATTTACTCCATATTTAAGGAAATCCCCAAAGGATTCTTGGGTTAGTCACTTTTCAATGCTACGATAAGATAGCTGGGTTAAACCACCTACCCTGACTCTCAGGTTAGAAGGCTCTACTCTGATTTCCTGGCTCCATTATTTTTGTGCTAGTGGGACAGCAGAGAAATCACAGTGGAAGGGTGTGGAGGAGGAAAGTTATTTTCTTCACGGTGGCAAAGAAGCAGAGATCAGGGGAGGGGAAGGGCCTGGGGCAGGGTATATCTTCAGAAACATCCACGAAACATCCACGCGTGTCATAGTTTGCCCAACTAGGCTCAATTTCCTAATAGCCCACTCAGTCAGGAATTCAGGGTGAGTTACGCATCTTTAAGCTCTGATCATTTCTTAATGTCCACCAGCCTGAGGTGAAGGCTACAACTCAAGTCCTTGGGGTCCTTCACATTCAAACCACAGGGGCTTTCTTCATCTGCATAGGCATTCGCTGCTTTTCCTCTCCTTTTGGAGAGAAATCTGGGATTAGATTTCTACTCATTCAGTCTTTTTATCTTCCTGTTAATAACTGCTCCATTTGTACAGTTCTGTACAACATTATTTCTTTTAGGCCAGGAGGAAGCAGCAGATGACATTTCTTAAGGTTCAAGAAAACGTTTTTTTAGAAAGGTCACCTTCACCTGGGGGTGGGACAGCCAGACTGGGGTGGGGGTGTGAGGGTAGGGGTTGGTGCTACTGGGCAGAGTTCCCTATAGCTATACTGTGTGAATATGACCTCAGGATGGAGGGCTGAACTTTGGGCAGGGTACTAACTTGCTGACATTTCTATGAATTGTGGGGTGTGCCATCCCTTGGCAGGTGGGCCTGAGCTGTGTAAGAAAGCCAGCCGAACCTGGCTGGGAGCCAGCCACTAGGCAACATTCTCACTCCCAGGGTGTCTCCAGGCACTGCCTTCACTTTGTCGATCAATGATGGAGTGTCTGTGAGCTGGAATAGACCCTTTCCTCCCCATGTTGCTTTTGGTTATGGTGTTTATCACAGCAACAGGAAAGCAACCTAGAACGGTAAGAAATTGTTTATGGATTATATTTATAAATAGTTATTTTAAACTGCAAGTAAAGCCAAAGCCTGAGATTTCACTTTAGATTTCATGAATTCCAAGTTTTGATAAATATATCTTTTTTTATATTATTATATATAATATTTTTTATTATTTTCTATATTTTTTTATTTGCATTCCTTAAACAGACTCCAAGCAAAACTGGGAGATTTTTAACAAGTCAGTTATTGAAAAAAAAAGAAAAGACTTTCAGGGCTGGAGAGATGGCTCAGCAGTTAAGAGCACCGGCTGCACTTCCAGAGGTCCTGAGTTCAATTCCCAGCAACCACATGGTGGCTCACAACCATCTTTAATGAGATCCGCTGCCCTCTCCTGGTGTGTCTGAAGACAGCAACAGTGTACTCATACATAAAATAAATAAATCTTTAAAAAAAAAAAGACTTTCAACAAAGCTTACCTGCCCCCTCATCCCCCAGACAGGGTTTCTCTGTGTAGCCCTGACTGTCCTGGAACTCACTCTGTAGACTACACTGGCCTCGAACTCAGAGCCCTGCCTGCCTCTGCCTCCTGAGTGTTGGGATTAAAGGCATGTGCCTTTTAACAAAGCTTTAAATATTAATTTTTGTCTCAGGAGCTTAGTTGTTGAACATGCACATACTATGTAGAAACTCTTAGTTCAAACCCAGAATAGCCAGGAAAAAAATATTTTTGGTTTAGTTAATCTATATGGCTCTAGCCGGAAGACTTCTCTGCTCCTAGACTGCATGTTTGGATTGTCAGGCATCATGCTAACTGTTGTGATCATAAAAAGAGAAAGAGGTGTGAGAATATGTTCTGCGGCGGTGTGGGGGAAACGGGTGCCTCAGAGGGCCCATGTGGAGGCATTCCTTCCCCCTGAGGGACCAGAAGCACACTGGCATAGTGTAGAATAGAGTTTATTCAGGGCATGGGATGGGAATTAAGGGGGGGGGGTAGTGGAGGCAGAGAAAGGCAGAGAGAGGGCGAGAGTAGAGAAGCAGAGGCCGGCCATGACCACGTGGAGAGAGGGGGGAGGGGAGGAGAGCCCAAGAGGGGGCAAGAGAGAAGCTGAGAGTGAGAATAAGAAATGCAAGAGAGAGAGGAGGGACCTAGTAGTCCCTTTTATAGTGGGCCAGGCCTACCTGGCTGTTGCCAGGTAACTGTGGGGTGGATCTTAGACAGAACCCTAACAATAACCCTCTGGTGTGTCCTGTGTAATGGATGTTTGTTTGGTTTACCTTAAAAAAATGCAGTGTTTTAGTTTACGGATGTCTGCAGAACCTGTGTGCTCTTGACTGGCCTTAGCATCCCGGCTTATTTACTGTTAAATGTGTTTATTAGCACCGGGGCGGTCCTTGCAGCAAGCTAATGTGTGTCAGCCTCTGTGGCCACCTGAGAGAGGAGGTTTTAGTCAGATTGTTTGATACTTGGGCTCTGGTTACCACTTCATCTGTCCAGAGCTGTCCACCCTATGTTTTAGAATAATTGATTCTTATTTATTTAGTTATTTAGTGTCTTATATGTTGCTCTGGCTGTCTTGGAACTCAGTATGTAGACCAAGCTGGCCTAGAACTCACAGAGATCCAACAGTCTCTGCCTCCAAAGTGCTGGGATCAAAGGCCTGTGTCACTGCGCCCAGCTCAGATGCTCTTGGTCTTAAGAGAATCCCAGGCTTCTGTTTTTCCCCATAGTCTTCCCAACTGAATGCACTGTCACTCACACGAGTCTCAGTACTCACGAAATGGCTACTTCCAGTTATCCTGAGGTTCACACAGAAATAGCTGAACATGACCCCTTGGCTAAACTGGACAGCACGGCTCCTCACTGTAACGATGGCCCCTCCTTTACCGAACCCGATCTCAGTCCTCCAGGGTCTATTTGCCATTATTTATGGTAAATACAGGGAAGATCCAGTGGGCCTGTGAAGTTCTGGAAGCTTCCAGTTCCGTGACTTTTGCTTCTACTTCAAGTATGTTCGACTGTACTCTAGTTGC
Organism: Tokudaia tokunoshimensis; assembly: GCA_036184795.1. Taxonomy (NCBI): domain Eukaryota; kingdom Metazoa; phylum Chordata; class Mammalia; order Rodentia; family Muridae; genus Tokudaia; species Tokudaia tokunoshimensis. Next base: position 23,633,053 of record BTHU01000011.1, on the reverse strand, counting down.
CTGTTGTCATACTGTTAAGTGATTGAGTTAGACCCTCATCTTAACAGCTTCGTCTTTACAGGACTCAAATCCAATTTACTTTCTTCCTTCTGCTCCGTGCTGTGGTCTGCACAAGCCAGGATTAAGCTTCCTTCACGAGGCCAGCCTCAGATGGATTTCTTGCCCACTTA